>CM029390.1:13147256-13394756 GCA_017165825.1 Hepsetus odoe | reverse complement strand
ATATGTATATGTATATATATATACACACACACACCTGATAATCACTCATCTTGTTTGTGATCAGTATTTCTTCCCGTTTATTTTCTTATTTGTTTTTATATTTTATTTGATTATTTTCTTTGGTTAAGCCTGTGCTGACTGGCCCTTCATTTTGCCCATTCAAAGCAAGCCTTGTAGGCACAGGGGTGAGAAAGTCACTCAATCTATTCAAAATGTCACCACTGCAATTTAATGCAGGGATGTACTGCAGAAAGGTTGTGAGTGGTCTGGAATCTCTGCAAATCATATTTGAAGTAGTCTTTCATTATTGCAGTGCCACATGCTTTGAGTGATAGAAATGGGTCACGTTTCTCAAGGATATCAGCATTCTGCCAAGACAGTATGTGGCCTATGCAGAACAGCTGCTGGTATGACATGCTCCTTAGAAAAAAGAAAAAAAAATGTATGCTGGAATTTCAGTTCAGGTTTATGAGGATCTACCCCTGCCAGGTACTTTTCATGGCTGTCTCATAAGATCCAGAAGAGATTTAATTTCATTTGGTCGGTCTGAAATTTTTTTTAAAAGCAAGAAATGAGATAAAGATTGCCATCTCCTCGGTCTCATGTGTACATTCAATAAGAATATGTGGCTGCTTCATGCATATGGTGTACAAAGCTCAGGCCGCTCACCAAGTGTATGAATATTCACCCAGTAGGCTGTCCTGTGTGAAAGGTTTGCTTGATTGTGTCTGTTGGAGTCTGTCTATGTGTGTGCGGGCGCATGTGTGTGTCTTGGGCACATTTACAGTGCAGGGAAAAAATTCCTGTCTTTTGATTGGCTGAGGTGTATAACCATGGCGACCGAGGGAGCTTATCAGTATTCATTGGGTGAGCAATCTTCATATTTTGGACTACTCCACTTGCCTCAAATGCAAGGCCTCCTGTCTGGGCTGCTGTTCTAGCTTTGACACCAGAAAGTCTATACTAACCTGTAATCAGCATTTATCCCTACACAAAGTGTCAAATCAGCTTAATCAGATTTTCTCAATGACAATGTATTAACAGAACAAATTTGAACTAATACTGCCATTACGTTACTCCATAATATGTCAAGTATGTTGGTTTTCTTAATTCCTGTGTGTCATAGGGCTTCATTTTTGTTGTTTGGGGGTTAAAGGTGGACGGCATTATTATAGAAAACTTAATCAGATACCCAGCTAAAATACTTTCCCATTTGTTTTAAGGTGTTCTTTGTGTTGTGGGGACTGCTTTAGTGCCATTTTTTCTGAGTAGTGGAAGGAAAACTGAACATTCATTCAAAATATATAAATAAATATATATTATATATACACACAAACACATGGTCTCAAAGATAACATTTTACAATGGTAAAGATTTTTACAATATCTTTAAAAGGCTCCGAGTTAGATAAACATGCCAGTATATCTTGTTACATTTGAAGCGTAGCAATATTTTTGATTATTCATTGGCCTATTTCAGTTCCCACCCAGGGCTCCCAACTAGGTGACTGTTCGGTATTACTAAGTTTCTAAGTGGCAAGGTGGCCAAAAGTAGACATCTTAAACAAGCAGAATGCTGTGAGAAGCAGTGTAGAGCTCCGCCTCCCTTTTTCTCAGGTCCTTGTCACATGTACCTTGCTTCCTCCATTGGTTGGTGTCGCTGTGGCAACAGGAGGTGAGCTCACAGTGTGCATGCAGGCAGTGAGAGAGGGAGAGAGAGAGAGAGAGACAGTGTGTGTGTGTGTGTGTGCACGCACATATGTGCATATGAGCATATATATCTCAGTCTGATTCTTTATGAATGAGGCAGGTGCAAAATGAGGGTGTGAAACTGTGTGCGTGCATGTGTGTGTGTGTGTGTCTGTGTGTTTGAGAGCATGCATGCACAGATCAGCCATATGTGTCACTTGCCTCCTCAACGTGCATTACACAACGCCTCAGTACTCCATCCCCCTTTGGTCACATCTTGATTCATCACACTCGGATGATGCAAAGTGTTCTTACATTTGATGTGATGCTCTCTCATGTCCCATGGGCTTTTTTGGAAGAACACTGAGGGCAACTCAGTACCAAGAAAAAAAATGATGTGAAACAGTCAGTTGGGGAAAGTTTTTGTAACCAGGTTTAAAAATAATTGGGCCAATCACATGAATACATATATTTTATTGTAGAGTATGGTAGCATACATTGCATGCAGGAATGTCTGGTTATGCATTCCCCTTTTTTGTAAGGAAATAGCTCCATCAGATATCTGATAGTAGAGCTTTTACCCCAGTTCTTTTCAGTGACAGTATTAATTACATTTCTTCGATGTCCCTCTTAGAAAGAGGAAAAGGCATTTCATTGCAAGGGCTTCAAACTGGAACAACATGCTCAATAATGACCACATATTTACAAAAAAGTGTTTGTACTATTTTAGCCCATATGGCTCACTCTATTCTCACACCATTTGCAGCCATTTTTCTCTGAAATCCAAATAAGCAAGGCTACATGTAAGCGTTGCTTTCTGCCGAATGGTTGACTGTCCATTTGAATTCTGCTGGAGTTTGCTCAATTCAGATTATGTAAATGCCCTCATGTTATAAATAAATTACTTTAATTGCACTGAAATACTCTTCAAACCTGTCAGATGAGGCAGTCTAAATAATACATTTCATGCCAATGAATTATTTAGCTGTATTAATTACAAATAACCAGCAGCAGAGCATAGAAATGTTCTTAAAAGGTAAGGCAACCTAGTCTTCTGCACTGAAAAAAAGCAACAAAAAAGTGTTATTTTAAATGGTGTTTTTTCTTTTTCTTGAATGTTATTTATGAAATTATTTACTAGTACAAGCTGATTACATCCAAAATATTACTATTTCACTGTTTTAATGACTTCAAATGCAGCATCACCAAAGACCTAATAAGCTGTGATGATAAATTTAGGTGGAACCAAATTTGCAAAAAGGATTTCTGAACACTCGAAGGGCTGAGAAAAACAGTTCGAATTGGCTTTATGCTGTTTGTGAGCACAAGGCCAATGCAAATGCACAAGGCCACAATGAAATGATTTAAGGGCCTGCACCTGTTTTGTCGTGGGCTGAGAATGGCAAGCGATTCACGTCGCTATGCTTGCACTAGAATCACTGGCTTTTATTCAGATTTGATGAGCATCACCTCATGCATCCTTATTCGAAGGATGGGAGATTAAAAATTGATGGCAGTGAGGGCAGGCAGAGGGTGCCCCTCAATCTGCCCATGATCTGGGGCAGAACCAAATGCTAGGGCTGCTTCAGCACAGCAGCACAGCTTCCTTCGAGGTGCCACCATCTTAAAGGGCTTAGGCAGTGGTGAGCACGCGGAAGAGGGTAGACCTAAAATGTCCGCTGGCACGGCCTCGCGTTACAATTACAAAATTAGCCGCCGTCGCGTGATGCTGTGCATGCCGAGAAGCTCATCTGCATGCACAGACTGGCCCTCCCCTCCATTACTGTCAGCTACATATGCGAATGTCTCATGGCGAGCGGCAGCCGCACCTTATCCTGTGCAACACCCGCGCCATCCTCCAACACAGGGTGGAATTCAATGTGTTTTATCGCAACTCCATATTCATCTACGGCGCCGTGCGATCTCTGGAAATACCGAATGAATATTTATTCGCCCTGTGCCGAGCCCTGGCCTGTGGCTAGAACCCTGGGTAAGCCATTACATCTATATTCAAATCCACACAGCTCTAATCTGACTTATGCTAAAGATGATGATGGCATGCCTATATCACTAATAGATGGTGGTTGCTGCCAGATAACAATAAGCACTTTGTTGACGTTCACTCTTGAAGGCCGTAGAATGGCCTTTGCCCCTGAAACTTAGACCTATATTTTATTAGGTAATTAATCAAATACAATTCCTAAAACAGGATGTGATGATTACCACAAATTTTTGGTAAAATAAAACAGAAATACTGTAACTATAAAAGCAGACAACGTAAAGTATATGCCTACACACAGACCTCCTTTCCTTAAGGTCATCATTCCCTCTTTTTATGACTGTACATTTCAAGATCTGTCCCCACTTTGGTATTTGACTCACCCCCACAGGCCTCCTTCAGTCCAGTGTCTTAATTATTTTGAAGGTGTTTTTTTAGAACGTATGTGTTTTAAGGAGGGGGGGGCATGGTGCATGCCAGAATTATTAGCATTTTTCTTTCATCTACACAAGCCCTTGTGGCACTGCTTTGGCAAGCATGCAGGAAATGAGCCCTAATGCTCAGCTCCCACATCCACCCATCCACACACATTTACAAAATACAAATTTGCACAAACATGTGCACTCTTATTTAATTGGGTGCGTATATGCAGGCATATAACAATAAAGGACATGTATGCAGTGAGTGCATTTCTAAGTGGAAATCGGTGGCAAAAAGGAAGAAAACAAAGGAAAAAAGGGACAGGCGCATATCTCCTATGCATGATGATGTAAAGACCAAGGCCGAGCACTATAGTAGCTCATACAGATAATTGCCAGAGGTGAATGGGTGCAGGGAAGTGCCGACAAAGCACAGGCTTCATTTTCTGTTTCTCTTCCTGGAATGTGCATGGCATGGTTTTACCACTGGCACCCACACCTACAGTCATGTGGTAATGGGCTTTTTTGGAGGCCTCTGAATTCAGCATTGAGGGGAGCTTTGGAGAAGACATGGTCTTACATGGAGGGAAGTGGCAGTGAGGCATGGACACATTGGCTGGACAGCTCAAGTACAAGCTATCAGCCAGAAAGGGCTAGTGTAATTCACCTTTCAACAGAGCCAGGCTTTTGATCACAAGGGCTGCTGTAGGTGGTGATCTATAATGATGTTAACTCCTTAAACCCTAAAATTAAGGGGAAAAAAAAGGACCCATATATGGACCCACATTACAGTTATCTTATAATACCACTGTGTCATATATATATTGTCATTTAGAGATGTTACCATGTAAATCTTATGACTAATTTGAATAAGGTCACAGTTTACAGAGCAATAGAAAGGCACCAATGGTAGACATAGGTCAACACGTATAATTTCATTTGCAATAATCTTTTGTTTTTTCTATTTGGTTGGGTGTTCACATCTCCCGAGCATAACGTATATGTTTGCAACACCTGCCCATATTTTCACATTCAGTGGTGCTCTCCATTTGGGGGGTTCTTTGCGTGCTTGCATGTAAATATTCTCCTGACTCCATCTTGCGGTCACACCCCCAGGAAGTCTGAATAGTGTTAATTAGTGTGAAAGTGTGCTACCCGTGTGTTTGCGAATTTCCTTCCCTCCCCTCTCACTCACACACACACACACTCTCACTCACTTATACACATCTAATGTATGGAACCCCTCCACCCAGACAGAGAGATGAGAAGAGTGTAATTAAATTCCTGCTTGTGTTAGGCCAGGCCTGTCAGTGGCTAATAAAGGCAGATGAGGGAGACTCCTGCACTTGGCACGTCATGAAAATAAGATGGCAGGGCACAGAGGGTGGCCAAAGGGGAACCGACCAGACACATAATCGCACACATCGCTCACCACAATTATTTTCACGCTTTCTGAATAGAACACATTTCAGAGTGTAATGTAGTCTGGTCAGTCTTGTGTTTTGCACAGTGGTCAAAATCATAAGGCTCTCCCATTTGGCTTGTTCATCAAGGTTTGGTATTCATTATCCATTGCAGGTGCACAGCACTGCTGTCATACTTTTATCTATTTTTTTTTTTTTTTTATATACACGGTGTATATATGTCTTAATATTAAAATGTGCTTCCAAATTGACAACACAGTATCATTCAATAACTTACACAGAACAAAAACAATCTTAGTTTTAAAGTTCTAACATTTTGTATGACAATAACAACATGCAGGTATGTTTCTTTGTGCAATATAGCATCATATATATGGTTCATTGTCCAACTGGTATACAAAGCTTCTCCCAAGACATATCTGTGATTAGAGAACTATGTTTTTTGTGTGTATGAAATGGTCACTAAGTGCTTTTGTTTGTATCTGGTCATGATCCAGCAATGCATTCATGCAGTTTGGGCAGCAAGAGTGTATGTATGTGTGTGTGTGTGTGTGTGTGTGTGTGTGTGTGTGTGTTGGGGGGGAGGGGATTCTCGTTTTTCATCCAGCAGACGAGATGCAGACTGTCAGTGGGGGAATCATACCTGGTTCTATGCTAGACCAGTCGCCCCTCGCACAGCCCAGTAGCCGCTGATTGTCAGGGCTGGGCTGCTGGCAGGAAAATGCAATAACTCCAGACACCCGGACTGTGGAATCATGGAGGGTGGGAGGTGTTGTGGGGGGGTAGCTGCCAACACCATGAGCAAAAAAAAAAAAAAAAAAAAAAAAAAAAGCATAGCTTGCTTTTAACCAGAAAAACAGTTCCTGCAGGCTAGACAAACACGGGGACCTGCTTAGCTGCTTCGGTACCGGAGCTCTTCCCTACATCAGTTTGGAGGGGAACTGTCACTGTTTTTCCTTCTCTCAGAAACTGGGGCTCTGCATCATCCAATTATAAGCTGGAACAGGAAATATGTCATGATAGAGGAAGTGCATTGTAGCTGTTGTGACTAATGTGGGGACCACTTCTATGAATAAAGTAGAGTTCACATGTAAATAATGGTACCATTGGACTGTGTTTGACTTCATTGAGGATGACCCTTTATGCTTTGTTTGTAAAGCTAAAATAAATAAATAAATAAATAAACCAAAAAAAGACAAAAAAAAAAACTTTTGCACTGTGTTGATTTTGCAAGCATGAATCTTTTTTATTAAAGCAATTTTGTTATGCAAATTGATCTTATATCTTACAGTTTTAATTTAGACTTTTATAATCCTACTGTTGGTAAGAGGATTAAAATCACAGTCGACAGAATGCTTATTAATATGCTATAAATCAGTTATAAATGTGTAATAAAGGCATTAATACACATTAATGCAATTATTTCTGAGCCTGTTTTGAGATTAAAAATGTTCCGTGAAAGGAAGCATAAAAGGACTTAAGCTTTAAACAGTGTACAAACATTTTTGAAACATTAACTAAATTTAGCACTTATCCTTGATATAAGTAAACAAATAAGTAAATAAAATCACATTGCTCAAAAAAGGTTTTTTAAATATAATTGGATTAATTATATTTAAAAAAAACCTGTTTTGAGCAATGTGATTTTATTTCTGTAACACTGCAGTTTACTTGGCTTAAATAAACACTGGAAACAAATACACCATTGAAATACTTTATAAAGCTTCTTGATATGACCAATGGTGTAGAGGAACCACTTTTAAGGGTACAGATAATAATAATAGGTAAATATATAGAAAACAGTACAGCATCCACTGTTTGTGTGTGTGTGTGTGTGTGTGTGTGTGTGTGTGTGTGTGTGTGTGTTTTCGGGTGATGATTCCAAATTAGGTTGGCTGATGAATCCCAGCAGCACTAGAATGTGTTAAAAGGGGTGACAGCCACATAACCATTGATCTCCAAACAAGAAGAGCATGTTTTAATTTAAACAGTTATTTCAGATCTGAAACATAGTGGGATTTGTTTCCATGCAAAATACGAGGTACATAGACTTTCACACCTGATGTAGGAAAAAATGAGCAGGAAATATTTATGATGCCTATTTTTTTCTTATATTGCAGGAGCTGCTGTAAAATATGACCATAATGTATCACTGAAAGAGAGTGGGGGCAAAACGGAACTGGCAACTTTATCAATAGAATCAGCTAAGAGGTGAGTCCAATGTAAAAAAAAAAAAAACAGGAAAAAAAAAAAACAACTATCATCTTAGCAAAGGCAGGTTGTTTCTTTGTTATCCCCATCCTGTACCCTTCAACCAAGTGGCATGTGACAAATGACTGACACTGGCCAATAATTTTCAGTTTGAATTCAAAAGCAATAATCTTGTTGGAGAGGTAATGTTCAATTGTGTTGTCCAGCATAAATACATTTGTAGCGTAGGTGACACACACACACTATATATATATATGTATGTATGTATGTATGTGTGTGTGTGTGTGTGTGTATAAATCGTGTATAAAAATACATATACAAAAAAGATACATATAGGATTATATGGGTAATGTGTGTCCACAAAATGTAAAGCTATATCTTATATTTTTGTTTACAAAGGAACTAAATAAGAGCAGAGCTAAATTATTACCAATTGCAAGAGGTGAGTTGTCAACCAGTAGTAAATAAAATATAACACAAAGGTTTGCAAGTCAAATTAGTGTGTCTGAATGTATGTAGCAATCACCTACAGCTAGCTAACCATGAACCTTATCAGTACTACACTTTAACACTTGTTTAAGGATATTAATCCCCCAACCTCATATCTAAGCACAGTGCCGATACTTATTAAAAAGTATGCTAATCTCCTTTTGGAGAATCTGTTTTTATTTAAATAAAGTTGAGGAAATGTTCATTGCAATTAACAGCATTGTATTTTGGTCAACCTGAGCAACCAGCAATTTTATTATTTACATTACACCGTGAAAGAATGAACATTATGTACAGTCTAACCCTGTATATAATGTTATTCTGAAGAACTGAAGGGACTTGTGGTTCAGTTGGAGAATTCAGCCCAGAGAACAGTGATACTTGATGTTAATTACTAATGCTGTAGGTTGGACATGTGCTTTTAAAAGCCAATTAAAGAGAGAATGTTGAATTCAGTCAAGCTTTGAAACCACAAGCCCTCCTGCCTACAGTCTACAGAGCGGGTTATGTTTTTAAAGTAGAGGTCAGCTCTTGTTCAAATAGAAATAAAAAGAAAAAGTAACTCTGCGCATATGCATTTTTACATCAAAAAGTATGTAAAAGTGTGTAAGGATTTCTGCATTATTGCAGGTGCTAAAGTATTTCCTAGTGATGCCCTTACATGTAATATTATAAACGGTCAAATTAGATAAAGTGTTGTGTTTGTCCATGTGTGTGTATGTGTTGATAGTCCTTTCATTTCAGTTCATTTAAACTGTGAAAAAAAAAGGTGATTAGGTTCAGTCGGTTCAAACCCTTTAATTAAGAGCGCTCAGACATCTCCTATGCGCATTTTCCTAATTCAGCTGGCTAGCAATAGCATGCATGCTATCAGCTCACTATTATCAGACCTCTCCTGTCTATTGGCCTTGCACAGCCTCAACCCTGGCTTCTTTTATGCATAGTATGCAGTTCTTTCCCTGCATGCACCTTGCTGGGCTGTGATTAGTGTTAGCCCTGAGGAGCTAATGAAGGCCCATGCCTGTGCTTGCGTGATTACAGTGAGCCATGGGTGTAGAAAAGGCGCCCACGAGGACAATAGATTCCAGCATGCCACATGTCTGCCCACGCCCCAGCCAACACAGACCTTTAGACACTTCTGGTTTACATGGCGTATATTTTCAAATAATTTTAAAATCTAACTGCACCTACAATACATGTATTGAGATATTGTAATAAGCATTTCAATGGGGGAACATAATAGTGTTTTAAACATATCCATACATGTCTTGCAGTGTTTTGTATAAATGATTCAAATTTCACTGGTAGCATCATTTCTTTTTCATATTCGTTGAATAATTTCACATTTCATGCCTATTTCCATTTCATGCATATTACCCCTCCCTGTGTATTTCTGGAATGTTCTTCAAAAATCAGCTTTTACTAATCAGCTTTTGATCCTTATTCATGTTTCATTTTTAATCTTCTAAAAACAGATAATATAGGTCTAGGTAAAATGTATAATTAAAGATGAGATGGCAGCATTGCATCTATTAAATATCCAAGTAGCGATGTTCTGCGGGGTGTGTAACATCGCCGTGTAGTGTGAGTTTAACCCGCATCATTTTACATAGAGAACAAAGGCTATGCGCATATCAAAATACATGCAAATATATGCAAATCACAAGCAGCTAGAGGAAAGGAGTGGAGGAGGTCAGGCTGGGGAAGACACGAAGGAGAAAAGATGCACATGGTAAAAGGTTCGCTGTTCATCTTTTGCAAAAAATTTCCATTGTTGCTGTGTTTTAAACATCCCATTAAAGACTAAGAGCTCATGTTAATTGCACCTGCTTTGCTTCATCCCCCCCACCTCTTGCTACGTGAGCCACTAGTAAGCGAATATCCCCCCGGCTGGCTGAAATGGTCTTTGCCTAAGACAATGCAAGAGCCATAGAACCTAAATTTTACAAATTATAATCACCTCATGCAATTTTTCTCTACATCCCCCCCCATTTTCAGAAAAATGGAGTACTGCTTTTATATATACTCTTAAAAATAAAGGTTCCTAAAGGGTTCTCAGCTTAGATGTGGGGTTTAAGGATACAACCTTTACCTGGCACTGAATCTTTTGATTTTGGAGAGGTTCTTTAAAGTGTAAACTTCTTACTTTTTACTTTCACATGTAAAAAAAAAAAAAAAAAAATTTATATATATATATATATATATATATATATATAAGTGGTTCTTTAAAAGGGCAACCTTTGAAACGTGGTTCATCTGAAGAGTATCTTCTTTCAAAGAAACCAGCCTGGAATCTATATTTTAAGAATAGTTCCTGAAATAAAATAAAAAATTCTTGTTTGACCATAGGCCTGAAAACTGTGTATAAATGTTATGAGTGTTGTTTCACATAAAATGCTTGTATATTTACCCAGTCTTTTTAAAACAAATCTATTTGAAAGCTCTGTTTTGTTAGAACTGTGGAAAAAAATGTTTGTAACTGAAGTATGACTTTTTACTTGTCTGTTAATGATCCCCAATAGGCAGCTCTAGATCTCACAACTTCCTTCCCTGACAAACATTATGAAAATCAGACCTTTTAAAATAAATACCAGTGAGGGATTCTTAACAGTTTTGCCATCTCTAACATATAACAATCATATCTGGTTGCTTAAGTCTTGCTTTTTTTTGGTGCAACAGCAGTGAACTGTTGTGTGTGTCTGTTTGGGACTTCTTCCATATCCAGAAAGATCAGTGATTTGTGTGCGGCAGCACATGAAAGCCTGTTAAAATAATGCCCTTCCACACACAGAAGGCACAATGGTACATTTGTGATGTGTGGGGGGCACGCGTATGCACGCACGCACACACACACACACACACACACACACACACACACACACACACACACAAACTTGCTCATCTGGGCCTCTCCTCAGACACAATATAGCGCAAGAAAGAGGGGGCTGGGGTGTGAAAGCATAGACAGACACTTACAATAATGTATAATGATGTTAACATTCCTGCATGTCTAATAGAGCAAGATCCAGCCACAGAGATGCTCCAGACAGACGTGCGTGTGTGTGTGTGTGTGTGTGTGTGTGTGAGAGAGAGAGAAAGAGAGAAGGAGGGGTAAGTTAAGATGATAAATTAATTCATGATCCTTATTTGTGGCCAAATTTAAATTTGGGGATTCAAACCAAATCCAAGCAATCCTCAAATACACTCTTGAGCATTGCTGTGCAAAATGGCAAACAAAAGCATAAAGAAACGGTCAGTGAAACACGTTAACTCTCTCCGACACTGTTTTTGTATATCAGTGTTCTGAGCAACAAGCAGCAAACAGAAGAGACCATATGTGAATGTGCATGTGCTTCTTTGTTTTCAAGTAAAAAAAAAAAATAATAATAATAAAATAAATCTGACTATGCAGAGATAAGCTAGAATATCAGGCTGTAATTTGCTTTCTTCCTCACAAAAAATATATATATTTTTTAGAAAAAGAGCAAAACACCCTTTCTGGTTAATGAAGTTAAGGTTTAGGGTTGTACTTAGATAAGGTTCTTTAATATATAATAGAGGACTAGAGCGTGCATGCACAAAAACACACACACACACAGTGAAGTTACCATTTTGGTGGGTTATCAAGCTTCCATTGATGAACAATATTATTTCAATAAAGGATTGTATTATCACTTATCACTTATGAGATGGAAAAGGCTAGCCATTTAACTAACCATTTAATTGTAGTAGCAAAAAGACAACTTGAAAATGCATCTCTCTCCACCCCTCTGCATGCATATATGAAACAAATGGTGCCTGCCAGGCAGCGTTGGCCCTTCCCCAATTTCAGTCCCTCCCTTGTTCGCCTTGTGTCGTCCCTGCCTATCGTTCTAATTGGGAGCTTAGACTGAGGTGAGATTTTGTTCCCTTCCCATCGTCACTATCATTTCGTTAACCTCACATCAAGCGGAACCCCCGCCAACAGAACGGGCTGAATTGGATATGAAAATAGACGGGAAGCGTACGTCAAGGGAAGGCATGAGAGACAGAGTGTGAGGGGAAGGGGGTGGAGGGTGAGAGAGAGAGAGAGAGAGAGAGAGAGAGGGGCGTCGTCTCCAGAGGAAGGTGGACGAAAAAACGGAAAAGCTCATTTTCCGCGGCTACCCAGGCACCCGTCTGCATTGCAGATCTGCAAAAAGCCCCAGTCGACTCAGAAGAAGCTTTATGCTATCTGCACCATGCTGCTCCCCCCACCCCTCATATTTTTTTCTTTTTTGGCCCCTCTTCTGGTCTCCATAAAATGTCAAGTTAATTTCCTGGGTGGTATGAGCTACACCTTACCATGCACCGTGTGTGTGTGTGTGTGTGTGTGTGTGTGTGTGTGTGTATGTGTGCGCATGTGTATGAGTGTATGCGTATGTGCAGTGGGGGAAGGGGGAAGAAATAGAGGTAGGACCACGAAGAGCGTGCCAGTGCGTATGCATGAATGTCGGCATATGTATTTGTGTGTGTGTGTGTGTGTGTGTGTGTGTGTGTGTGTGTGTGTGTGTGTGTGAGTGTGTTGATTTGACTGAAGTGAAACAACACAAAGGCTTTCTCACATGAGTGTGAGTGTATGTGCATTCTTATTATGTATGTGCAGGGTTGGTAGATGAACATTTGTGTGTCTGTATGGTGAGAATATATGGTCCTATAATGTACAAAGGATTTTCCTAGTGTGTGTGCATGTGTGTGTGTGTTGGTTGTCTCTTCCACACAGATATGGCAGATCTCTTTTGCATGCAACACAATGTAAGGGATTATAGGGCGCTGATTTTCTGAGAGGATTCGGTGCTGAAGCGCATTACAGGGCTCACACACCTCCTCCCGCAAAGTTAGGCCTACTCACAGATAAGAGCAGCCTTACTGCTTGTGTGTGCCGGTGTGTGTTGTGTTCGGGGCAGAGACATATGATAATATACGTTATGTAAATGCAGTTTACACGTATGTGAACTGCTATTCTTTTTTATTTGACTATCAGGTTCTATTTTTCCTCCTTAATGTTCTGCAGAAGAACAGAAAAGTTTAGCCTGTCAGTGCCATTTCAGACACATTTCATCCTCACATTTTTTCATATTTTAGTATTGGCTTCACTTACTACACAAGCAAACATTATATTTAAAGCATGCTAATAAATGAATGCATTAAAAGAGGAGTTTCAAATGTAAAGGCAGGTTTATTTGTGCGGTTGGCTTTATACAGGATAGCATGCTTATCCTAAATAATGTTTAATGAAATATTCTATTACTGTCAAGTTAACATTTTTTTCCCCCAATAACTCAGTAACTCATCATCCTTGAGACTTGCTTATCATCCAAAAAATGTAATTTTGATTTCCATTTCGAATGGCCTCGAGATGCCATTTCCAAAGGAAAAATACATTTAACTTGCACAGCCCCCATTATACATGAAAAGCTTTCTGAAGGGTCTTTTTTCTGTGAGATGTCGCCACTTGTTAAGCTTAGGTTTGGTAGAAATAATTCCATATGCCCATCACGAGATCTGTTCAAGGGTACGTATGAGAAAGATCCATACCACTTAAATATGTAAATAGTAAAGGTGTGTGTTTGTGTGTGTACAGGAGTTGGTGTATGCACAAACATTCCAATAGATCCGGAAAAACGTCCTGATGTAGAGAAAAGGATAATGTATTTGTCACTCTTGCTTACGCTGATCTATGCCTCTGCCCTACAAATGTCACATCCCATAAGCCCCCAAAAATTACACCGGCCCCATCTAATTAAGCATATTCATGTAGCCGCTTTGCATACCGCTGGCCGATTGGGTGACGTTCAGGGAAGATGCAGATATTTGACAGAGGGTGGGAGTGGAAATTCACAAATGCAAATTCACACTGCATAAGACATGGCAGGATTTCGTACTGCCTTTTTTCCATTTTCTACTGTGATGAGAAAATGCATTTGAAAGCTCTTCTGCTCTTCTAGAATAGCATACATATTGTCAGGCAAGATGCTTGCAATTAAGCAGAGTGAACAAGATAAATAATTTGTTTGCATTTTTTACATCACTTTATGACATCATGTTGCTATTGTTGCATTATGATATTTTACACTGTTACGTTACATTGCTATAGCATTATATAGTTTTTTAAATTCCTCTTATATATATATATATATATATAAATAAAAACCCAGTTTTATTGCCCTTTTGTGTGCGTGCATGTGTGTGTGGCTGGCAGGTGTGCAAATGAGATGCAGGGCGGGTTCCCCCTTGCATAGGCAATGAGGATGCAGATACAGGAAGGTTTATGGGGGGGTGGTTACGGTGGCAAATGGATGGAGGGAAATACAGAGAGGAAAGAGAGGAGGCCAGTGCAAAATGGAGAGAAAGCAAGTAGAGGCTTTTTTTTTTTTGGCCGTGAGAGCGCTACTCCTTCTCTTGGCTGGGGAGGCCCTGAATGACCGTTTTTGTGGAAGGGGTGTACGATGCGGACTCCGTCAGAGGCTCCTCCAATTAATTAACGTCCGGGGCTGAGGGGCCCCCACCATTGCTTGGGTAAACAGCAATTGTTCTTGGACCCAGGGTTTCAAAACAAGGGGGGGGCAACAATGGTGCCATTGTCCCGCCACCTCTCATTAGGGAAGCATGTTTGGAGGGTGGGACTTGTGGTGGATTTGTGTGTGTGTGGGTGTGCAAGAGAGAGAAAAAGAGAGAAAAAGAGAGATAGTGAGAGACATATAGGCCACTCTCCCATGATCCCATTACCTTACCCCTACTGCATCCTCCTTGCCAGCTGCATAGAGAGAGCAAGCCTGTCATAGCATCTTCACATCAAATCCTCTATCTGCGAGAGAGAGAGAGAGAGAGAGGGATGGAGGGCAGAAAAAAGAGGTGGGAGGGGAGGGGTAGAAGCCTGGTGAGGGGATAGCGTGCTCTGGTTTGGACCTCATTAACATAGGCGAAGAGAGAAAGCACAATAGAATACATTACATCCTTGTTAGCAAGAAGCAATCAATTAGTAGGCTAGCACTGCTAGCCTGGCACAGCATCTTTCTCACCAAGGTTTCTTTCTTTTTCAGTGGGGTATATAGTGTTCTTTTCCCCTCACTGGATTTTCAGATGAGCACAAATGATTATATTCTCAGCCACAAATGAGGACACTTTCTTTACGGGTTTGTGGGTTTGCTTGCACTTATTAGAGGTTTTAAATCACGCTCAAATTAATCTGCAGTGCAAGATTAACACAGAAATTCTCCAGTAATTAAGAAATAGCAGCATTTTTATTGAGTGGCATTACATTCTGATAGTTTGTTTCAAATGCACTAAACAGAGACTGCACTAGACAATATTTCTTTAATGCATGATTTTGAAAAAGGAAACTAACTCTGTTGACAAAAAACACTGGTTAAATATATGTAAGCTGAGGGCAATGAATATGCCCTGTACTAATGTGTAAAAATAAAGGTGTCTGCAGCAGCATTCTCTTAGATATTTCTCTTTGTGCCTGTCAGCTCCTTTCAAATCTGTAACCCTGCTGCTGAAAGCAACTATCTGCTTCTCATCTGCGGATATGTTAAATCATATATGGCATTTTAGGAACCCATTTTGTTAATGGCTAACACACAGGAATGCTCTCAGAAACCTTGGAATCACTAGACTGTGGTACACCCCCCAACCACCCACCCACTGTTGCAACTGGAAATAGCTCTTGCTTTGACGAAATGAAAGTCGCCGACACAGAGAGTCTGTGAGTGACAATGGCAATTGCATACGAAACTGTCACCCCCTATTCTCGTTGGTGATTCTTACACGCTGCTAGCCGCCAGCTCCTCTGTTCTTCGGATGCTTTTCTGTACCTGGGAAATAGGCCTGATAATAGCTGCAATCTGTACCCAAAATGGCGGAGGGGAATGGGGGCGGCATTTCTTTCTAAAACAGTGCTCAGTGACTTTTGTCTGGAATATCTCTAATTGTACTCTATCACCATGATGCACGTTGGCCCATAGCTACTGTTAGGCCAGTGTGAGCATGTTGTGAGTAGATTGGGCCTCTTAGATTTCACCTGTACTATAGTAATGAATTGATCTGAAATGAATAACTATTACTGTATAATTATGCACAACATTTTATTAAAACCAGGAGCAATAATCATGGTGACATATGAGTAATAATACTTATTCTATAATTGATTTATAATATGTTTGTCTGTCCTCAAAGGGTTTAACAGGATGCAAAATCTGCATCTCTCCAATGCTCCCAGCTCTTATGCCCCAGGTTGTTTTCAAGACAAAGTCTTTGAAGACAATGCTGGCAAAAATCTCAGCACTAATTACATGCTGACACAGTGTGCATCCCTTAAAGGACCACATTCCTGGTGCAATGCATTGAAAACATACTAATCACAAAAAAAAAGTAGGTACCTTAAATCTAATTCCAGTCCAAACACTCTCATATTCTCCCAACATCCTTTTTCCATAAAAAAAACACAGAGCAGGCCCTAACCATGACAGCTTTTAAGCCAACAATCTTTAGCACCACCATCCTCGAGTATCTGACAAATTCAGTTTTCCCATTTTTGTGCCAAGCCACCAGATTCATCCTTCCACCCCCAAAAAGCCCCCACCCTCCTACACTTATGCTGCTTGCCTCCCTGCCTATTCCACTCCATTGTTGAGATTAAAAGAGATGCACAGGTACATTGTCAGGGCCTCATTATTAAATTCTAATAAAGAACGTGTATGCCACTGCGCTTGACCAATCTCCAAATCCATACCAGGTTACTGGGAGGGAGCCTCATTACAATCATTTTCATCCAACCAGTCTCCCTTAATGATGCATTGCCATGGCTACGATGCATTCATGAACAAGTGAGTAATTAAGGTCAACCCAGGGACACATGCACCTACCTAACAGCTAGAGGTCAGGGCATGCAATGTGCTATTCTTTAGAATAAGCATTAACACTGTTAGCAGCTCAAGAAAATGCACACCTTGATGTGCTTGCCATGCACGGGCCAACACAATGGGATGGAGAAAGAGAGGAAAAGTTGTTTGATGAGAAACCAGGTATCATCCAAAGTGGAAGGAAATGAAAAGGCCAAATTGGCATGCTAATAAAGGAAGGGGGTTTCTAAACTAGTATGACAGACTGTACATGCATGAATGTGTGGGAAATGCTCACATGCACGCTCCCCGGTGTGTGTGTGTGCCCACACTTGTGTATTTCTCTCTATGTCTTGATGGCGGGGTGCTTTAACGCTCACCCAGTTGAAAGTTGAAAATCTTCAATATTTAATACAGTGGTAGAGTGAGCATAGGGAAGGGGGTGGCGATGTAATGATTATTTGTGACAGAAAGCGGTGAGTGTTGGATCAGGCAGCTGAATGTAGGACAGCGTGAAGGAGCACAAGGCAGAAGAATCTCAGATGTTAAGATGTTGGCAATGCAGTTTTTAAAATGGATAAGATCTTAAAGGACTACGATTTCTAAGCATTTATAATGATGTTGGTATTAGGCTTAAGACCAGGAAATAATTACAATTAACTGTCAGTCTGAGATGAGGGATCTTCTCCAAAAGCTTTTTCTGACTCTTTTTCTATCTCTGGTGAGGAGGAGATTGTGTAGATGTGCTGCAATGCCAACTCAAGCCAGTTCTATTAATAGACAGTCCTATTGCCCAGCCCCCCATTCCTCTGTTTTACTTCTACACAGTTGCATTGGCATTACACGCATAGTGAAATATGGAACCTCAGACTGATGATAAGTTCAACTTATTAGCAATTCTAGCTATGCTAGGCCTAACTGTTTGGATAACCAGGATCCACCGGGATGCATCATAGGTCATTTTACATGTTGTAGGATTTAAAGAAGATGGAAAGGTTTGTTATTTCCTTCAGAGGGCAGAACCAAGGGAACACACGCTCTTACACACAGCCTCTGAAACCATGGGAATTAAGGCTACTGAGGTTCAAGGTCAATGCTGGAATAGAGGAGCCTGGGGCTGCATTGTCTGCTTGTGCCCCACACCCACCAGCACACACATGCACCAGTCACCCCTTTACACACACACTTGCATCGCCAGTAGGCTCAACCACCCAGTCACACATTCCCACATATCACCATACACAAATTGGCACCTCATGGCAAACTACTGTCTGCATGGATCTCAGCTGAGGGGGGCTGTTTCGTGCTGCACTGACTTCATTTGAAAATGTCCTTGCAAG
The DNA here is from genome assembly GCA_017165825.1 of Hepsetus odoe. Taxonomy (NCBI): domain Eukaryota; kingdom Metazoa; phylum Chordata; class Actinopteri; order Characiformes; family Hepsetidae; genus Hepsetus; species Hepsetus odoe. The sequence continues at coordinate 13,376,322 of CM029390.1, read as the reverse complement.
CGTGTGTGCATATGGGCATGTGGAAATGTACATATACAAGCACCTTCTGTTTTAGAAACAAACTCAATTTAACACAATGGTTATCCGTCACCCATGCCATGGCCTGTTACCTAGCTGGCCAGCTCACTGTGAGAAACAATCTAAGACCCACCCGATGAAAAGCGAAACTCTGGCTATGGCTGAGGAAGGAGGCTGTGATTAGCTCCTTTGTTGGAGGTCTTTTGAGCTTCATTGGCTGCAAAGAAAAGCTGTCTAATGAGTCCACCCATGCTTGGCTGAAACTTTGTATGGAAGACAAACTAAGTTATGGTGGTCCCCCTTGTGCAGGCTGCTATAGCAGAATGATATGAACCGCTTGCACATATGTTCACCCGATTTCAGCAACTAACAAAAAGAAGTTCTTTCTCATGCTTATGAGCAAAGGAAAACAAACATGAATACACACAGGGGCTACACCACACACATCAATACACATTATGTACACACATCATCCCTTGGAGTAAAATGGGTTAACATTAGTATACATTAAATTTTCTCTTTTTGCTTCTGTTTTCAATTTCAGAGGTGTGCACCAGTAGGCTTGATATGAACACATCTGCAACCTAACCCTGCACTCTAATGACCGTCACTGTAGTCCTAAACTTTGACATAGCTTAAATAGCAGTAATAATAACCCTTTTAGCCTTCAAAAAAAAATAAAAAATCATAAAAAGTCAAACAAAACATGTAGTCATCATAATCCAAGACTGCATTTATCTTACAAGGAGATCCTACTCATTCACATAGCAAAGTGATTTTTTGTGGAAGATGCATGCAGGTCTGGGAGCATCCCATGTCTGTTGCTTTGAGCCATTTGAGTCTAATTGTTTTGGTCAGTCTGAGAACGTCCCAGCAACGGCGTGCGGCTCCCTCTGCCCAGGCCCCCGTAACTGAGCTGGGGTCTGGAGAATGGGCCCACTTTGTAGCAACACAGCAGGCTTGAGCCACATCCATTCTGCTCCCCAAACTGTCATGCATAACAACTTTATTGAGACCCAAATTGGAGCTGAAAGCAAAGAATGGGGGGTGAGGGAGAGGCGGTGGAAGACGTCCGTGAGAACAGGCCTCGGTCAAGCAGCACAGGAGAAAAAGATTGCCTGCTTTTCTCATTGCCTCAATGCAAAAGTAGTTCAGATCAATTAAGACACAGGCATTAAAAGTAATGTGGTAACAATAGCATATCAGCTAGCTTCAATGCATCTGAATGGCAATCACAGCATATTGATACTAGAAATATACTGTCAACGGTATAAAGACTACAACACATAAAATCTCTTTTTTTATTAACATTAGAAAACGTGACTAGTTTTTGGGGATGACCAATGGGGAAGTTTTGTCATAAAAAAAAAAGAAGCATCAATGTCAAGTTCAAGCCAGGCATAAAGACTGAGAAATCCACCTACAACCCCCCCCTCCAAAAAGCCCAGGCTGTCCAACGCTGAAACCTTTGAGTCTTGGACAAAAGCGTGCATAAATTCCCTTAGGCTGGCCTGCTGTGGGGCCTTCCTTCTGGGTTTGTTTTGGAGTAGCTTCACGGTGAGCTACTATCCCAAGGATTTAGGTCCAGTATTAAGACCCCCTGGGGGATGGTTAAACTACAGCCTGAAATGTGCTCTCATTCTCTCATTTTTTGTTCCTGAAATGTGTATGTCTATACACAGTACACAGCCAAATCATTTAGGAAGACTTTTTTTGTAGTGTCAAGTCCAGATAGAAGAAGCAGCAAAGTTTGGTGTGTATGTGTGTGTGTTTGATGAGGGGAGTGGTCTGTGCAGGGCAAAGGCTGGAGTGAAGAGCTAGCCCACAGCTCGGAGTCTCTCAACAAAAGGCCGTCTCTGTCCATTGTGTGTGAGCTGTTTTTCCCACGAGAGGCCCGTCTGGCTGAAAAGGGAGTGTATCAGTTTCTCCTGACATGGATGTTTATTCATTCTGTGGCCGACCGTGCCGCCAGCTCAGAAGGATTCACCTTACAGTTTTTGATGTGTATGACACACACAAACACACACACATGGTCACACATTTTTGGAGTAGAGTCAAGTGAAAATAAAAAGACACAGGGTATATGGAGTTTAAGCTGTGTGAATAGCCTATTCCACAGTGACAGTGGTCATATCAAGACAATGTATATAATGTATCTGGACATAGACATCTGGTAGAGTATTGACTACATGGTTTAAAATAAATAAATAAATAAAAAACACTGTTTAACTATCGTTAAACATTGATTTGGACTTTTCAATTTGCCAGGACTTCCACAGGACATGAACCTGAGATCAAAATCAGCACCATGGCCAGAGTCAATCATGGTCTTCTGAACTCTGCAGTCATTGCACTTCCCAAAAGATTACACATTTTATTTTCTGTATTAAAAGTGCAAAAACACCTTCATATGTAAAGACATCCAGACATCTTTTTCTGCCAATAAAAACCCAAAGATGTTGTCTTTATAAGAATTGTCATCTGTTGACAACATGGCTAAACTGTCTGCCTAGTTCAAGAAAATTCATCAGTGGAAAATCTAAAGAAAATTGCTGAGTGCTCTAAAAATGATTTCTATCTTGCAAAAATCTTTTATGCCTCTCAAACTGTAATATCTTTGGCACATTTAAGAGATTAAACTGGGAAATGGGTACCAATATTTTAATGTGACAGGCTGCAAAGTGCAAAAATACAAGATCCAGTTGGTTCTAACCATTCATCATTACCAGTAAACTAACCCTGATTATCTGGACTCTAACCCCACTCTCCAAAGCCATGGGTTTGACTAAACTGTTTTCAAAATGGACATCCAGCAACATTAAGGGACACGTTCAATAATCCTATGCACACCTTGTCTTTCTGAAAGTGAAAACATGATCCTCCTTCCATATGGATCCAGAGTGCAAAAATCATGACAGTTTTGTCACTTTTTGAACATTTCAGACTAACAGCTTTAACTTAGAGGTTTAGAGGTCAAAACAAACTCTAAGCCTGTCTCATTTTAAAGCCTGCCATTATCGTCTAAGATAACTAAACACTCCCCTTCTTTCCTCTTGCTCTTGACCCTGTGTGAGACAATCAACAGAACTTGAGGACCTGGCTGCCATGTTGAGACTCAGTTTGAAAGGGCTTCATTGTCATGATGTAACAGGATGCCACAGCAGGTTGCTTGATCCACTATTTTGGGGCTGAAAAGCTTTTTTCCTCTCCTCTCCATTTTCTTCACTCACTATGGCATCAGCTGAGAAGGTCAAAGAACATGGCCTTTTTGTATTATACATTTTAGACAACATTTGCGATATTTCCTTATAAACTATAAGCACTCAGCTAATTATGACACATGCTTACATCTCCTTTCCTTATGAAGCTAAAATGGGGCGGCCCACCATTTCCATGCCAGCCTATTGAAGCTTATCCGCATATTTGTCTGGAAGTTGCCAGGCTTCACAGCAGGTGTGTCAGTCGGCCGACTTGTCTGAGGCAAAATCATGGTCTTTAGTGTGAAAGCAAAGAGGCCGCTGTCTCTTAGCCTGAGCGTGAGTGAACTGTCAGGAATCACGTTTTAGTGGCTTGTTCAGGTCACGCTGGGAGAGCAGCTTCTTGTACTCTTTGTCTTGTGCTGTCTTTTTCTTCCACTGTCTGTCTGGCTTTTCGTTTTAAATTCTTCCTTTCTTGCCCTCATTTTGGCAAACCCATGTTTGCTTTTTGACTCAGACAGAGATGAAATTTCTTGATTGGCAGGTGTGGGAGGTTCACTGTTAATAACATGGGATGCTTCAGATTTGTAATAAGTTCAGGGTAGTCCAGCTATTACCCAATGCATAAGCAAATGCCCTATATTCAATATTGTACTTATTTGAAGGATGGAAAATTTCGGGTGCAAGTTTTCAGCATATATATATTCTTGCTGTATACCAATGCGACTGAAAAACTAAAACTTCCCTCCTTTTGATCGCATTTTTAAGTCCAACATCTAAGCTGATGTAATGTTAGTATTATGTAAGTTCGCTGTTCTTAATGTTAATGATGGTTGCCATCACAACCATTTGAAAAGCACTTTTAGCTTAAGCCATATCAGCTCCATCTTCTATGCTTGATGTTACATTGCAGAGTAGGACAGACATGCAAATAGCAGCATCACATTATGCAAGCTCTTTTTTGTCGGGCAGGCTGCTTTGCCTTGCAAGAGGAGATTTCTGTGTAGCCATCTGTGCTCTTCCGCTTTTGAAACGTGAGAAAGTGTGCACATTTGCATAAGAATAATTGACACTTCAAATTAGCTATCCAATCACAGAGGATTATTTTTAGTGTATTTGAGGGTGCTGCCATCATGGAAATACAAAAGGTAGAGAGGAGAGAATGTGATATTAACCCTTTACACACAATTTCTGTCAACCTGTCAAAATAGAAAAATAATCATTAATTATAACTGTTCTTTTTACCACGAAAACAAGCTTACTTTAATGTTTTGACCAATAAAGTATTTTTCTATCTTTTGGGAGAGGTTTCTGTAGATAGCTTTTGAGCTTTATTCCATTTAAAGAATTCTCCTTCAAAGAAGCCCTGAATGACATTTGGAAGAGGCTTGTGGGTCACATGTGTTCACGCATATGAGGTCTATACAGTACATTTAAGTGCTTCTGCATCTGACCTGTTTTTGTATCTGACCTGTTTTACAGCTGAACAGTCTCAACATTAAATTATTAATAATGGTTAATGAAAAGAATCAGTTCTGGATGAACTGTGGTCTGAGCTCAACATTTCCCTTGGCAGAAGAGCATACATGCTCACACATCCACATACATACATGTGCATACACATACAAACAATATTTCAATCCAGTGGCCCGCAAAAATCTAAAACTTGTGACAAACCTGCAATAGTATAATCAAATCTCAGAATAATACTGCAGTAAAGAAAGATGCTTTTAAGGGGTACAGAAAATAATATTATGAAATGAATAACAACTAATCAAACACAGTTCTTCTACAGTCCTTGGCTGTATATGTAACCACAATGCAGGGAAGCCCCTTCTCCAGTGAGTGAAGCATTATATGAGGAGGAGTAATTCTCAACATTTCTAGACAGAAACAAATTTATTTGCACACATAGGAAAAAAATGGAGTTCCTGGCATAGGACTACAATATATGTTGCCAGGGTCAGAGACCATGGTAAGAGTGAGTGAGCGTCTGTGTGTGTGTGTGCACGATTGCACACCCAAACGCATGGCCTCACCCATCTTGTAGGGTGGTGGAGTGGAGGTTTATCCAGGTTTCCATGGCAACGCTCCCGCATGCCAAGGCGATACCAAATCATTGGTGCCAAGGGCAGAGCAAAGGGGGAGGGGGAGAGGAAGGGGGATGTGCATACTGCTCAGATGTCTTTGTTGAAGTGCAGCACATTAAAACTGAATACTAAAACTGTATTGCCAGAGAAGCTGATTCCTTTTGTTTTGTCTACATATCATCATTTGTACTCAGTACAAAAAAAAAGTCTCAAAAATAGTTATATTACCACCCAAAATTATAAAATCTCCAAATCTAAAGAATCTAAAATCTAAAAGGCTGCTGTTAATTATCAAACACAGATTCTGAAAAATAAAGATAGAAAAGAATGAAATGCATGGTTTTCTTCAAAGGCTGACTATATATTTTTACAAGTTCTACAAGTTTACAGTTTTGTTGCAAATGATAGCCAGGCAGGATAGAAACAAGGATGAATGAATAATGATTTTTTTAAAATAATCTATCCCAACAATGTCTCTCAATCGCATACAAAACAACCAGCAGTTGCAGTTAAAATTCAATTTTCATTATGTTATTCATGTCATTACAAAAACTGGTGTGTACTACATTCTCATATGATTTATTGAAATTCTTTCTAATGTGTGTGATTTCCCCAAGACTGTTTCTTAAAGTGTGTCACAATGTGTCGTGTGGTGCAACTAAGTCAACAGTACATATTAAATCATTAATATCCACATCAATACAAAAGCACTTACTCTGACACAATCCAGGATACAATTGGACCACAGGTCACTAGATGTGAAGGCCTCCTGTCACCACATACACACACACACACACACACAGACACACACACACACACACACACACACACACACAATCCTAGGAGGACATATTATTAACCCAAGCCAAATGTGCTTTTGCAGAGGGGTTAAAATCAAGAATGGAATGTGTAGTAAATGATTTATAATCACTGAAACTGTTTCAGTGTATCTCAGCTTTGTGTTTGTGGGGGGGGGGGTTGCAGAATGCACGCTGTTACACTTTGCTTATACATATCGTCTGATATGTGGCAAGAGCATGGGTTTATCTACCTCAACAAAAGAAAAGTAGGTGGGAGAAAAAGTAGGTCAAGATATCTGTGGTTCAGGAGGTTATATCTGATTTAAGTAGTCATATGGAGCCATCTGCAGTTCCTTCATCTGACATGCCTTTGTTTGTTCTTCTTCTAGGTCAGAAGAAATATGAAACAATATCAAGGATTGCTCACTAGTATGGTGTGCAAAGGTTAGTATGAGCCTTTTTTCTTAATTCTTTTTTTTTAAGTTTGGGAGTGCAAAATGTGTAAAAAAAATTGAGAATGTTGGCATTCTCCTATATCCATGTTAAACAGTGCCTGAATTGTATATAGCTATAGCTATAAAAATTGTATTTAAAAAAAAATAAATAAAATGCAGTTATAAGGCTTTAATATGAAAGACAGACTACATATTACATACATTGGCAAAATAATTGTAATAAAGGTTTGCTGACAGCTTTATTTTGAGGTCCTGTTGCTTGAAAATTTACTAAGGCAGACAGCTTGCACCAGACAACCGACTAGTAATTAATTCTTATGAATGTTTCACAGGCTAATGCATATCAATAGAAAGTAGGAAAAAAATCATTGTGTAAGCTATTTATTAGTGGCTACTTTAAAAATAAATAAATAAATAAATAAAAACACCATTCTAGCTAAGTGGAGAGAACTTAGTTTAATGGAAGCACTCAACACCAAGCAGAATCTCCTACTTGATAACTGAGGATAGTAGTATGTGCAATCTCAGCATGACTCTGTCAAGTCAGGAGGTTCAGTGCAGGTAAGTGTGGATCAAGCGCCACTTCCATTTCTCTGAGAGACAAATTGAGAGTTTGACATAGATTGGGTAGAGGATCACGCTGAGTCAGCATCAGCAAGAATGATACTAAAACACACATTTATGCTGATCTTGTATCAGACTTGATGTTTCTTGAATGTGTTTCTCTCTCCCAAGGCATTGTACGGTGTGTGGCTGGAGCTTTTAATTTATCCCTTTGGACTTAAGTGCTTTTTGTTATTGGGTAGCCAGTGAAAAAGACCTTTCTAGGATTTAGCTAGCCAGTGGCAGATAGTGCTAAAGTTGTATTACTGCACAGCTTATTCTGTAGCCTCTGCTGAAACATTAAAGAGAGATGAAACCAGTTCAAGGAACTAAAAAAGACTAGAGAAACTAGAGATCTGAACAGATTCGGACATCATAAAACATCACAAAGTGTTTTATAAAGATCCAACTATGTGCAATAATAGTCCAGTTGTTGACCCACTTGTATTTGTTGTTGTGTTTGCATATTACTTCACTTGCTACTTAGCCAGTCTTGAATAGCCTTAAATTCAAGACTAACACTCAAGAATGTGGATTTCACTTTTAATCACTTAAATAGATTTTAAAGAAGTATTGTAGCATTTATTGTTTCCATTTACACAAACACATTTAGCCCAGCACATAGATACAATTAAACATTAGATCATGTATTAGATGTTTACTATTTGTCAGACAGCTTCAGTTGGATTTACTGGTGAAATATATTTTCAGTGTTCTGAGGGTACTGTTGCAGGTTAATGGTTTTTGGCTTTGATGAAGATGGCTACTGTGATGATTAAAAACGAACACATTAAAAATGAGAAAAAAATTTAAATGTCTTGAATAAATGAGTAACACATGAATAAAATCTTGCTAGAGAAAGAAGCCAACCTCTCACTTGAATCAGAAAGGGTCCATATGAGCCCCCTTGGTTAAGCCATCTCTCATACTTAACACTGTACTCTGTTGTTATGGGGAAATATAAGACAAATATACTCTTCTGGAGAACATTTTAAGGGAATGTTCACCAGAATGACACCTGATCAGCTATTCTCTTTCCTGACCACATATGAGAAAATAGGGTAACAGAAATTATGAGCGTTCTAAACTGCATGACACTCCCAGGCAAACGCTGCTTACATGTGAATAAAAAAAATATCTTATCAAGTTTAGGGGTGGTAAGAAAATCCATGTGAGAAGACTTAGGTCACAGGGGAACAAAGGTGCAACCTGAAACAGGGAGGACATCTGTCAGCCATTATTGTTGTCCTCATTGTTCATGTTGAATACATTACAATCTTAAGACCTTTGAGATCTTTTTTTGAGATCTTTAGCTTTTTTGTCAAAGAAAGTCAGTATCTCAATGTGTCTGGTATAATTTTAAGATCCTGTTTACACCTGATCACTTCATATGTCTGGTATCCACATTGCTGTTAATAAAGTGCATCTGAGGTGTAGATAAAGTGTAGACCACATCCTGAAATGTTTTGCATATTTATATCTGTTTAATATGCATCTTAGGAATGATTATGTTTGCAATGTTATATGGTTAGTCCATCTCTCAGAATAATCCTGATATTCGAGAAGCATAAAGTGTAAATGCTCGTTTCTCATTTTAAATTGAATGTGGCATATTTCACACATGAATAAATTAATACACTTTATATTTCATTTTGTTGAAATTCTGTGTCAAAGCTCCCACTTAAATCTGCTCACTTCAGATATCTGGATTTTATCCTGATAAGATTTTAGCCACATCTCTAGTCGTTGCATCTCTAGTCAGGCAGACTGAAATGATATGCAAATCAGCTCATAAAAGGCTTCCAATCGTCAAATTTTGTGCATGTTTTTCAGCTTTGTCATAAAAATAAAGCACCACATTGCACAAGGACAATATTTACAAGAAATCAGCTGTTATGAATAATTATTCTCCTGTGTAATTGCTGTCATGAACCAAATGCCTTAAAACACAGGGTATTGTAGTGATAAAAACAACAAGGTGAGGTAATGTTTAACAAACTTAGCACTTTATATAAGCAAATGGGTTCATCCAAAGTGGGCAATAGAAATAAAACCAAACACAGAGGAGAACATAAGAGATGAACTTGGTCTGCAGTGATGCCTGAATTAAGTGGGAAGAGTGTGATGGGTGGACTCTTCCTTAGAAAAGAAAGGTGACACAGTAGAAGGAGTTTTGGTTGTGCAATGTGTCTTGGAGAGGTGGATGCTTTTACACTGCAGTATTTCAAATATGCCAAGCAGTTTAAGCAATTACATTTATATCTGTTCAAACTGTATCATGGATGCATATATTTCTTGGCTGTTTGGCTGTATCCAGATATGTCCTGATAATCAAGATGCTTAAAGTGACAATGGAACATGACATGAGACAGTATTGTAATAAGTGATTTAATTCCAATCTACTTAAATGGAAGGGTTATTGAAAAGTATTGAAAAGTATGTTTTGTACAACATACTCTTGATCAAATGGAACTATAAGACTCAAGTTCATTGCCAATTTACAAAGATCTCAACTGCAGTCACGACTCTGAAAAAGTAAAAGTATTCCTTTCACTGTGTCAGATTCTTGAAGTATGTGTCATTTTAGAACCAGTATTTGCCATTCATATCCTAATGAATGCAATCACTTAGACAAGTAAGATATGATCCTACATCTAAAACATTTGAAACTCAATGCTTCTAGAGTACTAAATGTGTTTAGAAATAGAAGTGAGGGAAAATTCCCACAGCATGATCATCTACAATGTGTTTTTTCTGCTGAAAACCTGCATAATATGAATGTTCCTGCAAAGATTCTAACACATCCCTCAGGCAGCATGAAGTAATGCCAATGTTCATTACAGAGGTTTTACACTGATGTAGCTTCCTCTTGTCTAAAATCACAACAGTGCTATAATTAACTCTGTTGTTCATATTTTTCTATTCAATTGCTATCAAAAATCATTTGTGTATATGTGGATTAGGCAATCCCAATGTGACATAGCCTAGACATTTCTAAGATCAACATGTACACACTTTAAAACTAAATCATGAAAAGCAGCAGGAGTCACTTACACAGATGGAGCTTAATCTGTATTTTCCAAAAACCATTTAATATAAATAAAGCTATTATTTAAGTTGAATAGCATCATTAAGTCTGATAATGTCTTAATATTACCTGAATTCAACAAACATGTCCACTTGTCTTCCTCAGGTGAAGGCCATCCATGGATGACCACTCCAATACTACTCCAGCCAAGAGTCAGGACCAGGAATATGTCTCTGCCATTTATACATCTTTATCCAGATGCACTGATAATGTCATTATCTCTGTCAGAGTTTCTCAAGATTATGTGTTCAATTATCAGACTCTTGAGGCAAATGTATAATGTCAAATATGAACAACAGTATATAGGACTGAAAATTATGAGGATGTTTTCCTTTCAACTGTTAAACTATAATATCGTTTATTTTAAGAATCTGAAATCTTGTCAATGTTTAAACTGTGGTGTTTATTTTTCCAATAAATTGATTATTCTTCTAGAAAAAAAAAAACTCCCTTTGTGATTTGTTTTTCTGAGTTGTGGTTTGATGGAATTTCTAATACCGTGGATATTAAAAAAATCATATGTCTTAGGTGAAACAACTGGCATGGCTCAGTCATTACCTCACCAAGGGAGTGATGTACTAGGCATTAATGCTCTGTGCCTACACTATTTGTAGTGCAGTATATGTAGTGGCTACACTATTTCTGGAGAATGATTCCTGTTGTTTTAAAGTCACTCAAGTAACACTCAAGCCTACAAATTATATCTTACTGATCTACTAGAGCACTTCTGATGATGTCTGTTGGCCTAGATGGTGACTACATTTTGGCATTTACTATCATCTTTTAGCCTTTGAATTTAAAGGCCAAAGAAGTCAAAGAAATTAAGGGCATTAAAAAATAAAAGAAAGAGAGAAGGAATAATTAAAACTCTAAATAATAACAGAATTGCCCACCTATTATGACAATCAAGATATAATGCCAAGATCAGACTGAAATGGACATTTCATTCATGGCATGGTACGCAATAGGAACTCCATGGAGTGGTATAGTCCAGCTCTAATTTGCGTTCACAAAGCAACTGACACATATGGCAAATGAGGATGGGAATAAGCTCACCCTTAGCCAAGAGGAAAGTCAAAATTCACATTTTTGGTAAAATGTAGGCATGCTATTAGCAAAGAGTTGCATCAGGAAAGGGCCCAGATTCATAAAATGGTGTGTTGTGTAGTGCATATTACACAGAGTCTAATGGTACACCTGAGGACAATGCCAGCCATTGTGTATGAGGGACTCTAGATCTGACCTTAGAATCATGTGATTGTACTATGGCCAGGTGTTGCCTGTATTTGGAACAGGCAAGAGCTTCCTTCTTGTGACTAAAAGGAACAAAGATGTAAGGGACAAGATAATGTACTGAGATTGATGAGAAAGTGCATGTGTGTTTATGTCCGTTTTTTGGTTTCATACTTTTTCAGGACAAAAATAACCTGACTTTATGGGAAAATCTGAAAAAAGAAATGCACATTTAAAAAAAAAAATCTAAAATATTAAGCCCAATCTATGTTTTAACAAAAGCTATATGTTTCATTTTATTACCCTAAAAAAAATTAAGAAATAAGAAATAATAAAATTCTTAAACATATTTTTATGGGAACACTTCAAAATCTTTGTGGGTACCAGCTGCTTCAACATATCTTCAAAAATTAGCACCCCCACCCCCTCTTTGTTGCAGTAAATGTCTCTGCTTTTATGGGAAGGGTACTTACTAGATGTTGGAACATTGTTATTAGAACTTGACTGTTTTCAGTGACAAGAGCATTTGTGAGGTCAGGTGCTGATGATGGATGTTTACTTTAACTTATCCTAAATGTACGAGGTGAAGCTTTATTTCTCCAGAGAACACATATCCACTACATGACAGCTCAATGCTGAGGGCTTCGTAATCCTCCGCCAACACTTTGCTTAGGGGATGGAGACTTGCTTGAGAGCAAGTCAGTCTACAAGCAATGCTTTTGTTATGTGATTATACAAGTTGTGTATGCAGTTTGACAGCCCTAACAGCTATATCAACACATCTTAAACATTTTTACTGTATTCCCTAAAATGAAGGGGTGTCTGCTATTTCCTGCCAAATACACCAATCAGCCACAGCATTAAAAGCACCAAGAGTTGAAGTGATTACGAGAATTGCTTAACAGTGCCACGTGCCAAGGGGTGAAATATTTCAGGCAGCAAGTAAACAATCAGTTCCTCAGGTTCATGTGGTGAAAGCAGTAAAATCGGCAAGCTGGGGAGTTTGAGTGTATTTCACAAAGGCCAAATTGTGATGGCTAGATGATAAGGTCAGAGTATCGCCAAAACAGCTTGCCTTGTTGGTTGTTCCCAGCATGCAGTGGTTGCCAAAAGTGGTCCAAGGAAGGACAACAGATAAACCAGGCTGACACATACTACCTATCTAAACATCTGTGGGTTTTGATGGCCATTCTAGTCTGAGCCATGGAGAAATCTTCTCACACCTTCCTGGACTTAAGAGTATGGAGGAGTATTGGAAACAAAGTAGTTAAAGCACATCCTTTAAGAGACCTTTTCAAGTCCATGTCAGAACTGTTTTTGCAGCAAGAGGAGCACCTTCAAAATATTTGGTGGTGGTTTTGGTTGCCTTGTTGGAGGGGGGAGGTGGATGTTGGTTCACTGTTATGGCATATGTCTACATGTCTATCCTTTAAGTAGATGTTTGTGTGTCTGTCCCCCACATTCCATATTTTATTTATATATATATATATATATATATATATATATACTGTCTCTTATACACATATATATATATATATATATATATATACACATACACACACACACACACACACACACACACACACATAGTACTGTACAAAAGTTTTAGGCAGGTGTGAAAAAAATGCTGTAAACAAAGAATGCTTTCAAAAATGGAAGTGTTAATTATTTCTTTTCATCAATCAACAAAATGCAGTGAATGAACAAAAGAGAAATCTAAATCAAATCAATATTTGGTGGGACCACCCTTTGCCTTCAAAACAGCATCAATTCTGCTAGATACACTTGCACACAAGGAACTCGGCTGGTCGGTTGTTCCGAACATCTTGGAGAACTAACCACAGATCTTCTGTGGATGTAGCCTTCCTCACATCCTTCTGTCTCTTCATGTAATCCAGACACACTCGTTGATGTTAAGATCAGGGCTCTGTGGGGGCCAGAAGAACTGATGCTGGTTTTAAGGCAAAAGGTAGTAACACCAAATATTGATTTGATTTAGATTTTTCTTTTGTTCGCAATTTTTCCACACCTGCCTAAAACTTTTGCACAGTACTGTGTGTATATATATATATATATATATATATATATATATTTATTTATTTATTTATTAGTTCATACACTACAACAGTAAATGCATCCAAAATATATTGAAAATAAATACCTTATGAGTCATCTTCTTAAGTCAGATAAATGTTTTCGTGCCTTGATCTACAATCCTGTAAATGGAAAAAAGAATAACTTTATAATGAATGGCAGCAGTCTAATCACATTAAGCACAGTGATTGACTGATGTCTATTGCAGCTCTATAATGATTGATGTTCCATCTTCAGTCATGAATCACAGGATTAGAGGAGATCTTCCCAGAACTGGTGGTGGTCAACCCCCACACAATTGGATTGAGCCGAAAGCATGTGAAACCACAAAAAGCCCAGGAAGACTTGTAGCAGAATCACTTAGGATTGATCCGCAATAAACGAGAAACAAAGAGACCTGAGAAAGTTTTGCTGTTGACACTTGAATTTTTACAGAAAAAAGAAATAAAATGAAAGTGCTTTTAAGGTCAAAGTAAGTGACCTTGGTGAGGTCTGAGAAAGGTATCTAACTTTTAAACTCCATTACCTAGAGCAGGGTGTTTTTTTAAGAGGAAAAAAGTACTGTGCAGTATTTCACTTTTATCTACAGATAGCAGGTCTTTGTGTTATCTTATTCTTATTGGGAAACAAGGAGGGAGGGAAGGAGGGAGAGTGAAGAGAAAAAAAAAAAAAAAAAAAAAAACTCTAAGGCACTATACCCTGTGCTCCCTGTGGACGCCAAGATACCAAACGACTCCATTGCAAACTTTTCCAACTTTCATGCAAGAGAAATGAGACCCAGTTGTACTGTAAGAGAATCTCCTTTTTCAGCTTCATCTACAGACAAACAGTAGGACGTGTTAGAACAACCGAGCATATGCCACTGAAAGAAGGACGTGTGTCTGTCTAGCTGGCTGGCTGGCTGTGTGTATGTATTTGTGTGTGCGTGTGCGTGCGTGTGCAAAGGCAAGCAAACTACTGTAGAGAAAGCTTTTAGAGAGAGAAATGTGTAGCATATTCCCAGTGTGTCTGTCTGCCCGTCAGAATTCACAGACATGCCAGGTGATGTCCTCCAAAGCGTAAATCTGCCAATATGAGAGGCCCAAGTGACAGCACACACACATGCATGCACATACACATACACACACACGGGGCTGCTTTTCCACAGATGGGTAAGCAGTGTAAGGATGGGCAATATAGAAAAAATTTTGAGAAAAAAAGCTGCCGCTTGGAAGTTGAAGCACAGTAAATCCTTCATTTTCAAAGTGAATAATAATTAGCTAATGTTAGCTAGTGGCTGCATGCAAAACTGGATATTGCCACATTATATAGTGTTTAAAAAAATAGTAAACAACCACTGGACATGCATTCACTAAGGTAGAATGTAAAGTATAGCACATCCAGAAAAAAACCCACAACAGAACATAAATATATAATTAAACAGATAACCATTAAAACATTTGAGTTTGACTTAGATTGAGTGCTTTCTGCAAAGAAGTGTGAACCACTGGTTGTTTTTCTTTCATTCCCTTCCCAAAGAAGCACATCCAATGACAAGTCCATCATCTTGTTTTCTGGGGATTGTTTTTCCATCCCAGAATCTCTGGATTCAGCCAGAGTTCAGCCATCATCATTGGTTAGTGCACCTAATTAGACACCAGTCATCTGGCACTTTGTCTAAACAAACCTGCTAAAAATATGTGGTAGACAATGGAAGAAAGCTTTGCTTTTGCTCTCCAAGTAGAGGGTGTTTTAAAGGGTGTGTCATTACATGAAAATGAGTAGCACAATTTACATTATTAGAGTTTGAAACAAATTTGGCTCTAATAACATTTAATAAGAAAATTACATTAAAAGAAAATATTTATTTACACTCACAAAGATGTACAGTTCTCATGTAGAACTGCTGCATAAAAACATCACAAAAGTGATGCCATGTATTAGTTCTTATTTCCCTAGTTTAACCATATTTTGATGAAAAGCGACTATTAATTTTAATTAATAATTATATTATTAATTACTGCTTAATTACAATGTTTAACGTGAAACATCAGGACAATGTAACACAATTCAACAGACATACAAGAGCTCCATGAAAAGTGGAGCTCTGACACCAAATTGCACTACAACGCTGAAACTAAATATTGTATATTGAATAACTGAATAATTACAGTAATATTAAATACACATACACAGTGATATTATTATTGCTGTGCTTTAAAGATACATGAAGCTGTTCTGTGTTTCAGAAGTACTCATAACGCCCATGACGGACTCTACCAACTATAACATCACATGATTTATCACGATTTAAGGAGAACAAATCATCATATTGCCAAGCCTCTACAGCCATGGTCTAGAGGCTGTTCTATACTTTAGTTAGAGAATGATGTGTTATTAAGCCCAGCTATAGGAAACACAGCGGAGGTGGATATGACACCCACTGTTCATGTTCACACCCTAGTGTGAAAAGCAGCCTAGCATTTGTGTTTTTAAAAGACACCACTTGTTTTTTACGTTTGCCATGGGAGCTACACAAAGATTGTTATATTTCATTCTATTGCCCTTTATTTGCGCGTGTCTTGTGTGGGAGCATGCATGTGAGCATTTGCACACCTATATGTTTGTGTTCACCCCGTGCCTGACTCTGTCTCTCATTGAGTTTTGAAGCCTGCAAGATCGTGATTGATTCTGAAGTGTAGATCCAACACAGTGTGGGAGTCTCCAGAGATGCAGAAAACCATCGAGCTGAAGCACAAGGCCAGTCTTCTCTCTCACTCTCCCATCCTATGGTTTTATGATACATAACAATACCGTTTATTGCAGCAAAAATACACTAGGCTCTTGACGGAAGCAACTGCAAGGTGTGTATATTGGTCAATAACATGTCAGTTTTAGCCTTCCCATCTCATATGATTGACTCACTACACTGTTACAAGCTACATCATATTATATATATATTCTGTAAAAATAGTGTCCAATAAATGAGGATTACGAAGATTAACATTTGTTTCCCTGAAAAATATCCCAAGTCTTAATAGCCATCTTTCATTAAGGTAATGTACAGTATGAAAGTGAAAAAATGAAAGTGACTATTCTTGTCATTGTGAGAACACACAGCACAGCACACAGTGAACCACAGCGAAATTGGACCTCTGCATTTAACCCATGCACACAAACACAAACTGTGCAGCAGGGGGCAGCTATAAAAGTGCCCGGGGAGCAGTGACCGGACGATACCTTGCTCAATGGTACCTCAGGGTAACCTACTAATAAGGGGTTTGAACCCACAATCCTAACCTAATCACTCCTAAACCCCTAGGCCACCGCTGCCCGTGGTGGTCTTTATGGCAAAAAACTACAATCACTACAATATATGCACAATATACACTGTCAGGATACATATATTTCCTGATATTTGCCACACTAAACCAGGTGAAATATTGAAGGGGGGGAAATGTAGAAAATGAAAAAAGAAAAGGTAGAATATACTAATGAAATAGGACTTATTTGGCTCTTATTGTGATTATGCAGATTTCCAGTACTGACAGTGTCATGCATATTGCGCATCATTCTCGATAGTCATACTGTTGTATTGCACAGTGTTGTCGAGGATCGTGGGGTCCTTCGCAAATGTAGCTTGTAAAGTGAAGTGAAAGTGACTACTTGTTCTCATGAAACAAGGCACAGCCCAAAGTGAGATACAAAGAAACGCAGCCTCTGCTTTTCACCCATAAACACAGGTGCAGGAGGGGGCAGCCATATCCAGTGCCCGAGGAGCAGTGATGGAGACAATACCTTGCTCAAGAGTAGCTTAGGACAACCTACTGGTCTGGGTTTCCAATCCTTGACCTTGTGATCCTGGTTCCTAGTCCCACTAGGCCACCGCTGCCCCAAAGATTTTTTGTATGGGGGACCTATTGATCTCGTCCAAACACCCTTCTACAATCTAATCAGATATCAGAGACATCTACTTAAAGAATTACCTTATCAGCCAGGATTTTCAGTCAGAAAAGTGCTGTCTCTCCATCTTTTTGTAGGATCTCCATCCTGCAATCCTGCAGATTGAAAAAGGGCAGCTTTAAACTGACAAGCAGGTGCAGAACTGCAAGGTATAAACAACCAGGCTGTTAGAAAGTAAAGTATAAAGTTATTAAATAGCCATAAACACCACAGCCTGCTAAACAATGAGAAATAAACACACAGCAGCTACTTTTTCAAGGTGAGGAAAACAAACACTGTATTTCCTAACGTTCAGATTTACTTCACACGCCGACTGTCGTCCATAAGGGTTCATATACTGTGTCCCTGCAGGGAAGCACCCTTCCTCTGTTATTAGGAGCTTGTGTGTATCATATCCACGGAAAATCCTCAACAGTGTAACTGCTCACCTTCTCCACGAGGCGTGTAAACACCACCAGACAACTGAGCCTCGCCGGAGAGTAAAGGGTCGGTGCTCACGGTCCACATGAACTTACTTTCAAAATAAATAACAAACAGACACACAACAGTCCGGACTCGAGCCTCCACCCGCCCACTAATAAATCCAGGAGCTATTACCTCACTTCCTCTACTTTACTCACTCACTCACTGACTAATTCATTCACTTACTCACTGACTCACTAACTGACGGTGACTCACTGACTCACTCATTAATTCACTGACTGACTCACTCATTGACTCGCTGACTCACTCACTGACTCACTCCCTCAATCACCGAGTCACTCATTCAGTCACTGACTGACTGATTCACGTAATGACTCACTCTGATTCACTCAATCACTCACTCTGATTCACTCACTCACTCACTCTGATTCACTCTCACTCACTTTGATTCACTCACTCACTCACTCACTCTGATTCACTCACTCACTCACTCACTCACTCTGATTCACTCACTCACTCACTCACTCTGATTCACTCACTCACTCACTCTGATTCACTCACTCACTCACTCACTCTGATTCACTCACTCGCATGTTTTGTGTAAATGTGTAATTATGGGGTGACAGCAGTACAGTAGTAAGTGGGTTGACTCAAGACTTGCAGTGTGTGTGTGTGTGTGTGTGTGTGTGTGTGTGTGTGTGTGTGTGTATACAGCCATGTGAAAAAATTAGGACACCCCATTAAATATTCAGTTCTTTAATAAGAAATGTTCACATATCGATGTCTGATATTTTTTTTATTTATCTCTGGAAAAGAAAGTGATTTAGTCGTAGGTAAACAACAAAATTACCTTTGATTTATTCATTAAACAAAAGATATCAACAAAAATGTGTATTCTATCTGAGGAAAAAGTTAGGACACCCTACCCCCTAATAGATAGTGTTCCCCCGTTTGGCTGAAGTAACCACAGGGAGATGCTTCTTGTAACATCTACCTGTTTCTACCAGACTTTGGTCTGAGGAAAGTTTGCCCCACTCCTCAATACAGAATTCTTTAAGCTGTGAGATTTTTGAGGGGTTTCTTGCATGTACAGCCCGTTTCAAGTCACCCCACAGCATCTCAATGGGATTAAGATCTGGGCTTTGACTCGGCCGCTCCAGGACTCTCCATTTCTTAGTTTTCAGCCACTACTTGGTGGATTTACTGGTATAATAAGGGTCATTGTCATGTTGCAGGGTTCACTTCCGCTTCAGCTTTAATGTTAGAATTCACGGTGGATTCTATAATGGTGAGCTGGCCAGGTCCTGCTGCAGCAAAGCATTTCCAAACCATGACAATACCACCTCCAGGCTTCACAGTTGGTATTAGGTTCTTTTCCTGGAATGGTGTATTTGGTTTATCTGGTGTCCAAATCATTCAATTTTAGACTCATCTGTCCAAAGAACATTATTGCAGAAGTCCTGGTCTTTGTCTACATTCTCTCTGGCAAACTTCAGTCTGACATTGATGTTTCTCTTAGAGAGCAAAGGTTTCCTCCTTGCACACCTCCCATGAAGTTAAAGTTGTGCAGTCTCTTTCTGATTGTAGAGGCACTTTCACATCAACAGTAAGAGCCTGCTGTAGGTCCCATGATGACATATTAGGGTTTCTGGAGACTTCTTTTAACATCTTGCGGTCTGCTCTTGGGGTAAACATGCTTGAACTGCCAAACCTGGGCATGTTGGCAGTTGTTTTGGAAGTCCTCCACTTGTAAACTCTTTTCTAGACAGTGGAATGGCTGATTGCAAAATCTTTTGAGATCTGGAAAAATCCCTTACCAGACTTAAAAGCTGCTACATTCTTCTTTCTGAAGGCCTCAGACAGCTCTTTTGATCTCACCATGGTGTTCACTCTCATCTCAACAGCCAGGAGCACCAAAATAAATGTCTAAGGATTAAAAGAGCAAACCTCCTTCAAAATGCTGAGTAACATTCTAATCATGTGCACCTGATGTGCTACACCTGTGTGTGATCTGAGTCATTTTAATTATATATATATATCAAATAATATAACTAAACAATTTAAACTGAAGAAAAGACTTTTCAAATTCTGTAGAATGTAATTCTACAAAAATGTGATTTCTTAGGAGAACACCCCCACCTTTATTTTCAGATAAAATGACTCATATATATCTATATATTGTCAAAGTCAGCCACTAGTTCCTTTAACAAGAGAGAAGAAGTTTAGTAAAATGTTGACCTTGAGCATGGTTCATTGGTGAACTTGGCATGGTACTCTTCATGCAAAGGCATAAAAACTAAGCTGCTTCTTCTCCACTCCTCCATTAGTGCTGAAATATCTAGTGGGCAAAGTCTCTTTTTCACATCACACCCAGAAGCAATATGGTTTACACAAGTGGGGAGCTTTCTGCCTTTCAATTAATCCACAGCCTAGAGTCTAGCCCAGCACCATTTCATAGGCTACTTTGAAACAAAGGAACAGGGAGCTGGGCCAAGAAAATGGGTATGGTTTCGTAAAATCCCTTTTTGGGGAGCTTTAAGTGTGCTTTAATCACATTTGTAAAACATTTTTAGACATATATAAACTTGTCAAATGCAACATAAAACAGAAACTGCCATCATACCATGGTGATAGGTAAGTTGAAGGCCCACTTCACGTTTTCCCAAAGCCAGTAAAGCCACACAGTCCTAGTACATGTAGAGGAATATTCTTACTGTTTGTAAATCTCTCTAGAATTGAAACAACCTTCCCTTAATAGGCTTTGCCTATAACTGCTCTGGCTGCATTATCCACAGGCCAGCAGTGTGGTTCAGCCAGTGAGTCGACCATTGTTTCCTCGCTGGCAAACCTCAGCTGATATGATAGCTAAAGAAATTACCAGCCAAGAATCAAACCTTCCATTGCTGCCTTTTCTTTCACTTGAATGTAAATAAATAAATCAATTAAAAAGAATCATATTTTCCCTCTCAATAACTAAGCATTGATTAGTTCATAATTTGAGTGCATATTTTATATTAAAATACTGAATATAAAATAGTTTTGTTTTGTCTTTTAAAATATGCTTTCCACTTTTCTTTTATTTGTCATATCCAGTTTTATTGTGTCTCAAACATGAGACACATTATGCACATTTTATTAATTGTATTTAATTTGCCAAATAAGTTGTGGGGTTTAGGTTTTTGTTTCATTGCTAAATAAATGAGGCCAGCAGTTGTGTGTCTAGACCCCTGCCCCCCTATGTATCCCTGGGCGACAAGGCCTGGGTCAAGTTGTCTCATTCAGCCTGGTCTAGGGGATCACCAGCAAGAGACAAAAGTGGCCCAGTCTAGACAAAATCGCAACACCCAGGGATAAGGCTGGAACAGAGGTCCCCAGAGAGCCATCATTCATTTGTTCTCCTGCTTTATTCTTACTTGACTTGTCTGACCAGTTGTCACCTCCTAAACCCACCATGGTCTTCAACTTGAACTTCAGACATGGGAACACTCGTCCAGACAGGATCTAAAAAGCTAGACAAGATGCATATCCAAGCATGACCATTTTGCCAGACCTTTTGGTCAACCACTGACAGTGTTTAAAGGTTTTGTTTTATTTTCCAGCAATCCTATAGAAAAACATCTTCTGGAAATTTAACAATAAAAAGCACATATTGTAAAGGTTTTGTTCCAAATAAAAAAACAATTTTTCCTATAGCATGCCAAGGGTGCATCCTTTCTAATCAAATTTATTTCAAGCTTCTTTTTTTTTCAAAATCTAAATAGGAGAATTTGCCTTGAACTGGCATTGAATCACCCCGCAAATTTGATTTTAGTGTTGGTTCTCCTTTGACTTTGAAGCAATAGACTGGGGATGTATAGAAGGCCAGAGGCTCAGACAGGGCTGAGAGATATTGGCATTAGACAAACATTAAGGCAGTGGCCATTTTTATTCCATGACCCACATGGGAGTGGTCTCTACCACATCTCTGCTCCTATATGGCTAACCTTAATGTAAATTAGCCCTACTAGCCTGAGAATATATGGCATGAAGGTTGCATGAGTGGGTTGAATCAAGTTCATCTGCCCATTCATTCTATGTCACTCTCTTTTAAGAAGAACCATTCAAAAACACATACATGTCACCTTTATATGGATGCATTTTACAATCACTTATTGTTCAAAGACAAGACAATAAAAGGTTGAACCACAGATGTGTATATACAGTTAAATTGAATATGTCTACTGTAAAATGCACATGTTTATTTACACAGGCATTGGGTGCAGGGGAAAGGGAGAAAGTTATGTTTATATCGCTTCTTCATTCCTGTTTTTTTATATTGTATTTTCCTCCAACAGTGCAGTTCATCAATGACATGCTACAGATGCCAAGATAACATTCAAACATCTTCTGCCAATCAGTCAACAACCCAGAATGTTTCTCATAATTGTTAGAAGAATAATAGGCCCATGGCATTTTTACTGTTTCTTTCTGTTGACCCAACACCTATTTGGTAAAAACAGTGTAGCACTAAATTTGAAATGGTAAAATGATCTCAAAACCAGCTGTGAGGGGCCTACATTTATATTTGTATAGCAGGCCTGGAGATATGATGTGATGGCCCTAGATATGAAAGTTCCACCAGACAGCAAGCAGAGCACAGTCTGGAACATAAAACAAGGCTTTGCCATTTGTGCTTCTCATAGGCTTTTGTTTGTGCTTTTCAGATATTGGAGGAATGAACCCTAGAGGTCTCCACTTGCACAAGGCCCTGTGCTGTTCAGCCCTGATCAGTATACACATACACATCCACGCACTGGGGTTGAGTCACGCAGTATTACAGCAGTATTTATGGAGGTCTGAGGCAGGCTTGTATCTGCACGATTACTCACACTCAGGGACCTAGCCACTGAGTCACCAGCACTCACCAACACTGTCCTGACATCACTCTGCTATAAGGCCTGTATGCCTGAATGTGACATCACTCACATTAGGTCTGGAACAGTGTTGGGAAGTCTCAGATATATATGTATAATGTAATGACAGCTATTGTGAATAGCTATTAAAATGAATAAAATGCTACACAAAGGCTTTGATGATTCCTGGTCATTTGTAATACTTTTAATTTGATTACTTGATGTTAAAAAGTATATTCATATTTACCTACGCAATTAATAAGCACAGATTAGTTTTTAATTATTGTCTCGGTGATGCAAACTTTAAGTTGCAGTAAGACATCAGTTGCCACTATTTTATATGCCCAGTGAATTCATAATTTTTTAAAATAAAAGTCTTTTAAAAATATGCTTCATTCTGGTTCTTTTTGGATTTTGTTTACATATATATCTTGTGGGGTCTTGTGGGGTGAAAAATACAAATTCTAAAGAGTGTTTTGGTCAAGACTACTGATTGAATGAAGCGCAGTATATACAAATGTCAAATCTTAAATACACAGCATTATAAACAGCCTGTTTCATTCTAAATAATAAAAGGAGGTATGAGTGGTCAGTCATGTTAAACTTAATTATGACAGGTTTTTGCCACATCAGAAACCAAAAGCATAAACATTTTATTTAGGAGGGAAAATATGAGACCACTGTAATATATGAGCATCTGATTAATGAATGAATGAATGAATCAACTGGCAAGGTTATCAGGTTAGTTTATATAATAGATAGTTATGCCTAAGCATTGCGTTCATTTGTGTATATTTGTAGACCAAAATTTTTCCTGAAGGTCAAACTACATTTCAAAGCACTGCAATTGTTTTACTGAAGCATCTGTTATTATTTCATTTTTTTTTTTATACTGAGGAGGACAAAGTGAACATTTTGTTTGCTCAATAAATTGTGCAGAAAAAGAAAGAGCATTGCAGTTTGATATTATTGAAGAATTTTGTAATATCAATAGTGATTGATTGTGATGTTATTTATTGGACTGAGGTAGGCCACACAAACACACACACACACACACACACACACACACACTTCCCAGGCCTTTCCACTATGTCAAGTGTATCCCTACACTTCACTCGGGTGGAGGGCTATGGACTGCAGCTGTCTGTCTGGCCTGTCTGAATAAGAAGGAGGTGGGGGGGTTCTGTTTTTCAGTGTGTGAGTGTGTATACATGTGTGGAGACGGTGGCTGTGAATGCTTCTCCTGATGAGAGATGGGGGCATATTGAAAAGTATATTAAATTACCCTGATTAACAATTTAGCCACGAACAGGGGTTTTGCAGAGGCGCTCTATGGGGAGGCTCCTGCGCCATTCATGCCCACAGCACTGGGGTCGAAAGGTTCCCCAAGTTCACAGGCTCTGGGCCTTTTGTTATGTTAACGCACTAGCCCAAATCAGCTGCCCCTGCACTGTGGCCAGACAGAAATTATCCCTGAGAACTTTTTTTTTTTTTTTTTTTGGCCCAGGAGTTGTTTTTCTTGGTCAGTGGTTCAAGCTGAAAGCTGGTTTTATTGTGGGAGGTTCAATAAAGAGAGTCAGAGCTCGTGCTAGAGTGTATCTGTGTAGGTTTGCATGTTTCTACATCGGGTGGGTTAGTACAATAAGAATATGAATGTAATAATGCATGTTGGATGAGTGGACACAGACAGGTGCTGTATGGTACTTTGGCATTTAGCATTGTCATATACTTTGTCATGTCTGTGGAAAAATACATAAATAAACATAAATATATCAAGTGAATAAATGATAGCAGGTCCTTGAATCTTAAGTCCTAAAATCAATGCTGCAAAATAAAGACATAACGTTAGACACAGATCCAATAGTTTACATATAGCTATAATCAGTACGCACTTCATCTGGTATCCTCATAAATGACTAATAAAGAACACACCCTAAAGATCCAATGTAATACAGTAACATACATGTCAGTGTGAACATCTAGTTTTCACAGATTTGAACACTGAAATGAGCGTTTAAAAATATATTTAAAGTTAAAATAAAAATAATTGTTTAAATCTAAACCTTTGTAAACTTAATGGAGAGCCCTTATATATATGCTCATTTAAAGAACACTTATATATATGGTTCTATTAAGTCCCAAAAAGGAGTGCTGCAATAAAAATCCAAAACAAAAAAAAATGTTCTTTGGTGATGTAAAGCATCAATTAGCTATAAAAGTAACAGAAGGAGAAGGATTTTTACATCTTTACTCTCCTTTATTAAAAAAAAAAAAAACAGACTGTACTACACTTATAATCAGGATTACTGTTCAGCACAGCACTTTGGTGACAAAGAAAAAAAAAGCGTTTTATATTTGTGTGATAACACAACATATAGACAGAAATAATTAAATTCTTGTTGTACCTCATCTGATATAGATATACCGGGTACAACCTAAAATCAACAATATGGAAAACATATTTTGCAATTTTTTCATTAAATTAAACATGTCATATATGTGCATGTAAAAGATAATGTGTAAAACTTCCACACAGACAATTCACATACTAAACCCCACCTTGGTGGTCAGTTGATTTGGACTCTCTAGGGAGCTGGAGGTGAGGAGGTAACCCGTCCCTGAGGTCAAGGGCTAAACCCTCTTAACCCAGGGTCAAGCTCTTTAACACTGAGACACGTGCTGCTGTTTGCAGGAAATGTGTCCATTTTCTAGGTTGTGGCCCATTGAAACAAATGCTAAGGCACAGAAGCAGAGGCATGTGCAGTGCAGCAATGCACGGTTACACAACAGTAAAGAAAAATAATCTGTCATTAAATAACACACCAGAGAAATAACTAAACAAAAAAAATCTGTGTAATTTCTTTTTATTTTAAATTCACTGAATTTTACAAACTTACAGGGCTGTTCCTTTTATTTCAGTCAACAAATTCAACCAAAGAGGATATAATTTATGCATAAAAAGGTCACAGGCACATCCACAAAACAGACATTATAAAATATTGACTCCACATCTCTATAATAAATCTTTAAAGCACAGTTAGTAAATGAACATTAGATTTGTACAGAGCATGTAAAGGCCACAAACATGCACACAATAGTAAAAAAGAGACAAAAGATGTGCACAGCGCGCATAGGCCTATCAGTTTCACCTCCAATTTCTTGCTGCCTTTTCCTGCTGGAGCTGGTCAGGCCTTGGGATTTCTCCGTAAATCAGATGCGTCCGATGTTCTTCCATTCCAGTCCTACACCAAGAGAGACAATGGCTCCGACAGGGTGTTTAATTACCTGATCAAGAGAACTCTCTCTCTCTCTCTCTCTCTCTTCCCAGTCTAGCCACACTGCCCTCCCCTTTGCTTTTTTAATTATCTCAGCATCGCACTCAAATCTAACATGCATGAACAGAAGGCTCCAATTTGATTCTGCGCTTTTCTCCTGCTTCTCATTGAAATATCTCTATTTAGGACAATGTAGATGGTTCATTCTAAAACCTATGGGACTGCAGGAAAAATTATGAAGAAAAAAAAGAAAAAAAAAATCACCCCGATTAGCATGCCCACTAGCATGTCTGAGATACTAATGAGAAAGGGGGGCCCATCTCTATTTCAGCAGAGGCAGACTGGGCTGAAGGACTTGGCGCTCTTTACATAGACACTTCACAACAAGGCGGAGGCCCGTATGGAGTGATGGAGTGAGAGGTGTGGGGGTTCCCCTCAGGGGGTCTGTCTGACCCAACAAGGCCTCATAGCAGCCCTATCAGAACCGGTCCAGCCCCCCTTTCAAGCTTGCGGCAGCGCCTATTCCTGAGGAGTATAAAGAAAGCCTAGATGGATCGACTACACAAAGGTACAGTAATGCAGTAATGTAATTCGCTGTTGAATGTATTAGGTGCAAATGGAAGCAAGTCACATTAACATATTAGAAATCCTTTGAGCACCGGGTGACAGTCAGGGGTCTGAGTACTTAGCATTAACCCTGACTGGCCTAAAAACTTCACACAAAGTTTGTTTTTGCACCTTTGTTTAAAATTCTACGTGGAGAAAACAGGGATGGACAGTTTAACAATATGTTATTTTCAATTAGATAAATCGTATAATGCTTACGTCAAAAGCAAGGTGTTCTTGCAATAAGAAATGTGTATCATCAATACATTTAAACACTGAAAATAAAGAAAAGATTTAGATCTCCTACACAGAGCAACAACCACCCATGGATAGTGACTGTATAAAAAGCAACAAACAGATGTTAAATTGTTGTGCCAATGTGTTACTTTCATAAATGCTATTATTTGCCAGTTTTTATTCTTTTTCTTTTGCAAATATTAAATTAAAATGTATTTAAAATTATGTTTCTCCTCCGTGTTCCTTGATGCATTTTGTGTATTCCAACATGCCCTCCCTTATTGGTGATTGTGCATCAATACAAATGCTTTAAATTTCCTTAATTTCCAAATCTTTGATTTTGCACCACCCCCACTCTTTTTTTTTTCTCTCCATGAGGGGCGTCAGACATATTCAACCTGGGTCTAATGTCGGCAGTGCTCTGTGGTGACATTTACATTCACGCAAGGCATTTAAATATGTGAAGAAAAAAAATTAAAAACAACACAAGCTGCTTTTATTCTTTTAAATAACATTATGTCTCAGAAAAAGAATGATATGACATTTGACAGAAAGAGTATGATTCTTCTAAATGGATTATAATGGAAAATAAATGCCACTGCAAAAAAAAAAAAGAAAGCAAGAAAGAAAGAGAAATATGAAAAATGTACATTAACCAGGGAGGAGCACAAAATATTAGAATAGATAGTGTTTGATAGAGAATCTGTTCAAAGTGGACCCACTCTGTTTAGGATTTCAGTAAGTGTTCAAATTTCAGGCCATCACTTACCTTTACTGGTGGGCAATATGATATGATTATCATAATAGATTACTATAGAATATGCTTTTACTACTACTGAGTAATACTGAGCAACATTATCATTTACATTGCACAGGGACAAGAGGTGGGAGTTATACAAAAACAAATGCTGAAGTTAACGGTCTTTTAGGTATCTCTCTGTATCTCTCTCTCTCGCTGTCTCTCTCTTTCCTGCTCTCACTGTCTAATACACCCCCCTCCCCAGGGCACAACAGCTGGGAGATGTGGCACACATTTCGAATCATGTTTGATTAATAAAAGATGTATATGGAGTGTAATCCTGTTCTGTTTCCAAATGGTAAAAAAAATCTTGTCATTAAAAATAAAGTATGACATTCCAAAATAAGCGTGTTTGATTGATTATGCAACGGCTAGTCTGTAGTACTTTTTCATTGTCTTTATCTATACTGCAGGGCCAGGGAATTAGAACAAAGGAGATGACACCAAGGAGAGATCGCATGGATAAGGAGCAGAAAAAAAAAATCTGTGTGAAAGTTGACAGTGTGCTCCCCGACCTAGATACACCATTTCATCTAAAAATAAAACCCATGGCAAAGAGCCTAATGAAAAGAATAGACGAGAGTGACACTGTAAGATGTGGAGATGGGAGTGAGATGCTGTTAGTAGAGAAATGCGGTTTACTGTACACTTCCTCTTTTAAGATAAGAATGTTCAGTCATATCGCTTGTTCTAATGGATTAGACTGGTGTTATTTTTGAATCAGGTTTTTGTACAGTTGGTGGGAAAACAAAGGCTTTTCAACATTTATCAGTAACATCACTACTATAGTAAGTGGCATAACTCACTCTGGTGCCTAAGGCCTTCGTCAATTTAATTCTATTTTTAGACCCTTATTTTGCACAATTTTACACCAATGACTCATGGGAATCTAATATAACTCTAAAGGACTGTATCTTTATGGATGTCAGATTTGAAAGGGGCTGGGGACAGTGGTGGCTTTGATGTGTTCACTTCTTTTTTCAGAGGGCCATATACTGTACATAAATGTAAACTGCATCTCTTTAAAGATCACCTTTAAAAGCTGCTTGCACTTTTTATGTGTTATATTATACCAAAATGTTAACCTTTTAAATGGATGACATAATACACCAAGGTAAAGCATTTCCATCTTTTATTCTAGTGTTCTGCTGCACTGTCATGTAAAACAAGTTTATGAAATACACACAACTGACAAGTCAATGTTATGTCTGTCAAGCACACCAGCTCTGCACGTTTTCTCAACTACTGGGACAGTGTTAAACCTATGGACCTATGGATATTGCTACTCCATCTAACGGTGCACATTTGATCCGAGTAATATTGAAATCAGCCATCAACAAGGTTATCAAGGAAGACATCCATTGTCAGACTTCAAACACGTTAGCCAAGTCGATACACGCACTAAAATAGATGAAGGATATATCTCAGATACCCCAGGGGTAAATACAAGCAAAGGACAGAGTAAAGGTCTGGACTACTAAAATTAGATTTGTCCTTACTTATCCTATCCCTGCTATATGCCAGTATGCAAATCAACATGCACTGCTATACACTTCAGTCTGTTACTGTACAGAAATAGCTCAATATTTATCTATCTTTGTTGCTTGTGATGTAAAATACTGCCTGTATCTCTAAAAAGTCTTCTGTATTTTGGTAATGTCACATCTCACCAGTGGCTGAGAGGTACATGGAAGAGGTTTAAGGCAAAATTGTGTTTTTATTTTCAGATTTACTGATATTTTACCATTACTGACATTACAAAAAAACAGGAAACAAATTTATGTCTACATATGGTGTTGACTGTGAATAAATAATAAAATAAAGACACCTGATAATGGGGGAAAAAAAACCCCAGAAAACATACACCTGCACATATACACAGATCCCTGACTGGGAAAAAAAAACTAATTTCTTTAAAATGTAGAGTTTTCCCAGCTTATGGTCAAATACAGAAAGCTCTGTAACATAAATAACTCATCATAAATAAAACTAGCAAAAACCTGAAGTAAAATTACATCCAAAAATCGGTACAATTTTCATAAATCAAACCTATTATTACTATTTTTATTTTTATTAAAGTGGCTGTATGTGTGTTCATTACATGTTTCTGCAACTTTCTTTTCATATGTGGCCCCAGTAGAGTGATGAATGTTATATTTTTTATTATTATATTATATATGAGATATAAGTCTTTTAATGTATTTTTTTCATTATATGGGCCCTTTAACATTATATTTCAACATTCAGATTTCAGCAGAACAAAAACATATACTTTTCATGGTGAGCAAATAAGCAAACTACATTTGAGTTTTTAAAAGATTTTTGCTGTTATTTTTAGAGCTGAAAAGATCTGAGTTATTTCACTACAGCAAAACAGCAAACAGCAAAATATCTCTGTCCTACTCTGTCTTACATGATGCAAGTACTGCAGAAAAAGATGAACTGCAGATCTACAGATTGCCACACCTCACATTGTTGGTGGTGCATCTGAAATTGGGCAATGGTTTAAGCTATTCAGGTTAAGTCCTTGGTACAGAGCTATTTTACAGTATTGTCATAAAACAACTGTTCAGCTTGATGAGAAGTAAATGATTCTAACAGGAGCAGAAAACAAATACATACAAAACAGAAAAAAACTGAACTTAAAAGAGAAATCCAGAGTAAGGTTTGTAAGCGTGTAGGAGCTAAACACATGTGTAAGTGCACTGCTAAACATGAGAATAAATCCTAATTATCTACATGTAAAGAAACTTTTTTTTCGATTATTATTTAGGCTAAATAATGTATGAAAACAACCATTAAACTAGTGAGTCTCAAACTGAGGTCTGAAGATGTAGGCGGTTTTTAAAAACACTGGATTTTTATTTCTGCAGGAATTATTAGATTATAAATTGATAAACTGTATAACAAAAATTAAAAATGCTATTTTTTTGGATAAAATTAAATTCTTAGTAATTAAATACTGTTCACCAAGGTACAGAAGGTTGGCAGCCTTGTTTATAAAAGGATGTCAGTGGTTATTCTGCCTTGTGTATAATTCATGTACAGAAAAGAGTTATGCATCTGCAAGCAAGTAAGTGAACCACCAGTTTAAATTTTGATGCACCATATTCTAAGCCATGCTAGTCTGTGTAGTAGGACATTCTGATGCAGATAACACTGAAAAAGTGTGTATATATATATACATACATATATGTGTGTGTGTGTGTGTGTGTATTATTAAATTAATTGTGTATGTGTGTGTATGTATTGCTATTATTAATTATTCACTGATAATTAAAGCCTTATTGTGTGTATATTGCTTATGAAAGTGAAAAAGTGAAAGTGACAACCCTTGTCATTGCGAGGTCACAGCACTGCACACCATGAACCACAACGAAATTGGACCTCTGCTTTTAACCTATGCACACAAACACCGTGCAGCAGTGGGCAGCTATTGAAAGCGCCCGGGGAGCAGTGACGGGGACGGTACCTTGCTCAGGGGTACCTCAGGGCAACCTACTTTTTTTGAGGGAATCGAACCCACAATCTTCCGATGCGGGGCCAACTACCTAACCACTAGGCCACCGCTGCCACCGCTTATGCTTCTTTTAAACAACCCTGACCCAAGACACAGATATAGAAGGTGTGGTGAGTTTTCTGGCAACAATCCGTTAGTAGTAGATCTTTTAAATTGTGTAAATAATAAGGTGAGGCCAATATGGAATGGACAAGCTGGTAAAGCACATGCAACAGATGCTTGGACTGAGATTTGGGTCTTCAACTCCAACTTTTAAGGTCTTCAACTCTTCAAATCATTCTGCGCGTATGTATGCAGTGTGTCAGGCTTACTTGAGAAGCCCATGCCATTAGGAAATAATGTCACCACAGATGGATGTACTTGGTCTGCAGCCATGTTTATGTAGGAGGTGTGTGTATAAATGACAAACTACTTAATGGCTTTTGATGCCAACTTAGGTGTAAAGGTATTACCCAGGAACCCAAATGTATCAGGTGTGGAAGTAGGACTTGAATCTGCAACCCCTTGGTACATAAGTTAGTGTCCTACCCCTGGAGAACCACCAGCACTATTCCTTGGTGCACCTTGGTGCCATCTTTCCCCAGCACAGAAACACATTTGTCCCCAGTTGTCCACATGATGTAAAAAGAACATATAAGTGAGCAGACAAGGCCACTTTCTTTCACTGCTTGATAGTCCAGTTATGATGCCCATTCCTGGCACTTTTGGCAGTGGACAGGAACCATTATTGGCACTGTGACAGTTCCACGCAGCCCCATACAGAGCCAGCTGAGATGCACTGTGTGGTTTGACACATATCACAGCCAGCATTAACTTTTTCAGCAATTTGTGATACAGTAACTCTTCTGTGGGACTGGATCAGATTTTAGCCATTACTACCCACAGGCAGGAGCCTTAGGCATCCTTGACCCTGTGGACAGTTCACCACTCGACCTTCCTTGGAGCATTTTTGGTAGGTACTAACTCCTTCATTATAAAGAACACAACAAAGGGCTGCGGAGCTCAGAGAATCAGACAGCCCTTAAACTAGGCTATAGAATTACACAACAGGGGGGATATATTTCTTACATGTGTCTGCCATTGTGAAATTCTAACATCCCAAAGAGGAAACAACTCAAAGCACAACTTACATACTTTTCCCACGCTTACATTATTTTACAAATTATTATTTCTCAATAAGTGGGACAGCGGTGGCCTAGCGGTTAGGGCGTTAGCCGCATGATCGGGGGTTCAAACCCCTTCCCAATAGGTTGCCCTGTGGTACCCTTGAGCAAGGTACTGTCCCCATCACTGCTCCCCGGGCGCTTTCAATAGCTGCCCACTGCTGCACGGGTTTGAGTGCGCATGGGTAAAATGCAGAGGTCCAATTTCGTTGTGGTTCATGTGTGCTGTGCTGTGACCTCGCAATGACAAGGGTTGTCACTAAATAAAATAAAAGTAATGGTTAAATGTCTGTGTTTTAAAGTAAATAAAAGATGGTGTTTGTTCTGTCATTAATAAAGGGAACAGGTTTCTGTATTCAGTTTTCTATTGCTTATAAATACATACCTAAATAATTAGCCAATCTTCTTACAGGTTACTTTGACCATTAACGAGTGGCACATTGCTTTAAATGTTTCTGTTGCAAGAAATTATGGGATTATCTCCTTTCCTTTCATGATGGATGGTCCAGTGTACTTTATGTTAAAGAAGAAAAGAAAGGAAGCACTGAAGCACCTTTCCTGCCTTTAAAGGATTTGACCAGCTCATCACGGCTGCCACTTAGGTACTTCCAGGTCATTACACTCAGTTAGGCACCTTCCTAAGCAGAAATAAATTCTCGACTGCAGCCCTGCCGCTTTGGAGATGCCCTGACCCAGTCGTCTAGCCATCACAATTTTGTCTTTTTCACAGTGACATAGATCTTTTGCTTGCCCATTTTTCCTGCTTCCAACTCATCAGTTTCTAGAACTGAATGATAACTTGCTGCCTAATATATCCCATCTCTTGACAGGTGCCACTGTAACAAGAAAATCAATGTTATTCACCTCAACTGTCAGTGGTTTTAATGGTAATGGCTGATCACTGTGTATGTCCACAGAGGCCATTTCATAGACACTGGCAGCTTTGGAGGGAACCCCAGCAAGACTTGTAGACCACAGTGTGGTGTAAATATCCCTTTATAACCTGTCTTGTGTGTAGCACCAGGGTCCTGGAGGAACGTTATTTCGTTTCAGTATGTACTGTGTATATGGCTGAAATGACAATAAAATCCTACTTGACTTGACTTGACTTGACTACTTAATTTTTAAAATAAGTTATTTAACATGAAAATTCAAACAGCAAAATTTAAATAAAAAAAAAAAAGCAACAAACAGCAATAACACTGCTACTAAACTTCTTAGCCTGATTTCCCCCCCAAAAATAAATTTTACCTGATCTGAAAGCCACACTTAAAAAACCAGACAGAAAGTTTTTACGCAAATTAGACTGAATGCAACAAGTGGAAAATATGTGTGATGTGACGGCTTTATTCTTTAACAGTTTCATAAAAACTACACAATGTAAAGTGTAGTAGGCAAAGCCTGCGTGAGTATTCTATGCCTAATATTGCTGAAATACTCTTTTTATCCCCACTACTATATTAATCATTGGAGAGGACCAAAAAAGGAGCACCAGTGAAAATGTATTATTTATATGGGACACCACAAAGTGCAGCTACACACTGATCAGCTACAGCATAAAAACCACCCACAGGTGAAGTGAATAACATCTCATTATGGGAACCTCTTGAGGGGTAGCTTTATTAAGGCAGCAAATGAACAGTCAGTTTTTAAGCTGATTTGTTGAAAACCGAAGGAAAGGATCTGAGTGACTTCAACAAGGCCCAAATAGTGATGGTTAGACCGAGAGCCAGAGAATTGCCAGAACATCAGATCTTGTGGAGTGTTCCTGGTATGCAGTGGTTAGTACCTTCCAAACGTGGTCTGAGGAAAAGGTCATGGATGCCCAAGAATCATTAATGCTTGTGGTGTGCGAAGGTTTGTCTTTCTGGTCCAATCTCACAGAAGAGCTACTGTGACAAAAACTGTTGGAAAAGTTTTAGCTGGCTCTGAAAGAATGGTATCAGAACACAATGTGGCTCACAGTCTGCCGTGTACCAAGGACAAATAAGCGTCAGGACTGGATCTTGCAATAGAAGATGATAAATCATGACGTTCTTAGCTATCACGTTGAAAGTTGGGTATGTGTCTCTCTGGCCAGTGTCTGCTTCATAGGTTCATTATTACACATCATCTGTTATTCACTAAGCATTCAAGAGAGGTGTTGTGCAAACATACTGAAAGGACAGTGTTTAACTGTACACAAATGAGTTGACACTTGGGTGTGATTGATTTTACACAAGGTGGATGTAAGTGTGTGTGTGTATATGTGGACCTGTGTGTTTTGGGGGGGCTGGAGTGATTTTTATAAATGACCATTTATTGTCTAACTTTTACTCCATTCTATGGCCAAAAAGTTAGCAAAGCAGAAGAATTATAACCATTTACAATCATATTCAAAACTTGAAACACAGTGGGTGGGTTGAGCTTTCTCTCCTGTCTGGTTTCTCTGCTTAGTCTGATCTGTAGCTCATTACTTCACATAATATATTGCCAGTGCTGAATAGCAGTTGAATCCACATAGCTATCAAATGAAGACTAGCTTACAGGAGAGGGAGATTCACTCAGCAATACAGAAGCACCCAAAACAAGTGCAGAGCAGTTTCCTTATGCATAAAGATGATTAAATAAAGTGATTTCTGATCTTGGAAATGTCCAGTAGCAATGTCAGCTGGCTCCATTAGAGGGTCTGCAGTATAGATCTTTTTTTTTTTATTTCCTCCCTTCCTCTGCACCTTACTCTTTCACACCAACCTCTGCTGAGAAGACATACCTGGCTGTATGCAGAACAGCTGGTAGATGTTCTCACGGACATCTTAAGGATCTCTCTGAGCACCACTGTTCCAAGTGGGTGGCGGTGGTCTAGTGGTAGGGTACTTGCCCACAGACCTATGGCTCAAGAGGTCCCAGGTTTGAATCCCACCTCTGGCACTACCACCACTAAGCAAGACCCTTATTGTCCCTGTAATTAGGACAATTGAAGTCGCTCTGGATAAGAGCGTCTGTTAAATTCCATAAATGTAAATCCAAGGTGCTTCAAGACACTGCACTCACACCTGTTATCATGAAGTTCTTCAAGAGGCTGGTCATGAGGCATAAAAAGTCCCAATTCCCACCCTCACTGTTTGACTGCAGTTTGATTATCATCCCAACTATTTAACAGACTATTACATATGCTATTACCACCACATTCCAACTGGCCCTCTCCCATCTGGACAGAAAGGACAGTTATGTAAGAATGCTGTTCAGCATTCCCTCAGCATCTGAGTGAGAAATGGAGACTGTTGGACCTGAACACCTCCCTCTGTAACTGGATCCTGGACTTCCTGACTGGGAAAACCCCAGCCAGGACCGGGAGCAGCACTACCAGTACCATCACACTGAGCACAGGTGCCCCTCTGAGACCCCAGTCAGTCAGGATCAGTAGCAGCACCTCCAACACCATCACACTGAGCACAGGGGCCCCCCAGGGCTGTGTGCTCAGCCCACTGCTGTTCACACTGATGACCCACGACTGTGCAGCTAAGCACAGCTTGAACCACATCATCAAATTCGCTGATGATACAACCGTGGTGGGTCTGATCAGCGGTGGAGACGAGGCAGCTTACAGAGAGGAGATACAAGAGCTGACGGACTGGTGCAGAACCAACAACCTGTCTCTGAACGTCGACAAGACTAAAGAGATGGTTGTTGATTTCAGGAGATCACGTCAGGACCACACTCCACTTATCATCAACACCTCACCTGTGGAGATGGTCCAGAGCCCCAAGTTTCTTGGTGTTCACAACGACTGACAACCGTGGTCCCTCAACACCAACTCCATCATAAAGAAAGCCCAGCAGCGCCTCTACTTCCTGCGCAGACTGAGGAAAGCCCATCTCCCACCTTCCATCCTCACCGTCTTTTACAGAGGAACCATTGAGAGCATC
The DNA here is from genome assembly GCA_017165825.1 of Hepsetus odoe. Lineage (NCBI taxonomy): Eukaryota > Metazoa > Chordata > Actinopteri > Characiformes > Hepsetidae > Hepsetus > Hepsetus odoe. The sequence goes on along the minus strand of CM029390.1, from coordinate 13,339,979 downwards.
CTGAGCGGCTGCATTACTGCCTGGTACGGGAACTGCAACGTCTTAGACCGCAAGTCCCTACAACGGGTAGTGAGAACAGCTGAGAAGATCATCGGGATCTCTCTGCCCTCTGTACAGGACATTTTCACCACTCGCTGCATCCGCAAAGCAACCAGCATTGTGGATGATCCCTCCCACCCATCCCACACTCTCTTCTCCCTCCTGCCATCCGGGAAAAGGTTCCGCAGCATACGGGCCTCCACTTCCAGGATGGGAAATAGTTTCTTCCCCCTGGCCATCAGACTGTTGAACTCTGAAACCACCAATATCTTAAACTCTTAAACCCAGTCCACTTTTCATCCTGTATTTATTTATTTATCTCATGTTGCACTCTGCACTTTAAATTCAGTAACACCGCTCCACCACACTGCTACACCATAATCTACCTGGGCTGCTTTGTTCCACAACACTGCAGCCCTCTACGGATGAATGTACTGTCTGTCGTGCCGTCTGTTGTTGTCTGTCTTGTCTGCAATTGTTGCCCCGTGTTGTGTCTTATGTTGTCTTGTGTCTTGTCTTGTGTGTAGCACCAGGGTCCTGGAGGAATGTTATTTCGTTTCACTGTGTACTGTGTATATGGCTGAAATGACAATAAAATCCTACTTGACTTGACCTGGTGTTCACAGTCGCACATGTTGAATCATGTTGAGTACACCCCTCACATTTTTGCAAATATTTTATTATATCTTTTCATGGGACAACACTGAAGTTTTGACACTTTGATGTGTAACAGTTTAAATTTGCTGTCCCCTCAAAATAACTCAACACACAGCCATCAATGTCTAAACCACTGGCAACAAAAGTGAAAACACTCCTAAGTTAAAAAATGTCCACATTGTTCCCAATTAGCCATTTTCCCTGACAAGGTCTCAGGTGTGAATGGGGAGCAGGTGTGTTACATTTGGTGTTATCGCTTTCACACGATCTCATACTAGAAGTTCAACATGGCACCTCAAGGCAAAGAACTCTCTGAGGAGCTGAAAAAAGATGTGTTGCTCTACATAAAGATGGACTAGGCTATAAGAAGATTGCCAACACCCTGAAACTGAGCTGCAGCACAGTGGCTAAGACCACACAGCGATTTAACAGTAAAAGTTTCACTCAGAAAAGGCCTCTCCATGGTCGACCAAAGACGTCGAGTGCACGTGCTCACGTGGTGGGGGGGGGGGGGCACACAAAATATTGACATTTTGGGCACAATGCGGACATTTTTCACTTAGGGCTGTACTCACTTTTGTTGCCAGTGTCTTTTTAAAAAACATTTTTTAAACATTAACGGCTGTGTGTTGAGTTATTTTGAGGGGACAGCAAATTTACACTGTTATTAAAGCTGTACACCGACAACTTTACATTGTATCAAAGTGTCATATATTCAGTGTTGTCCCATGAAAAGACATAATATATTTACAAAAATGTGAGGGGTGTACTCACTTTTGTGAGATACTGTATATATTACTACCTCTGCTTTAAAATCGGATGAATGCTCTCTGTGAATTGTTCTCTGCTCTATATGTTGCTCTGTCTGTATGTCCTTATGTCCATAGTCCTGGTCCTGTTAAATGTCATGTCCTATGATGTCTCAGGTGAAATATGGTCCTGGAAGAATGTTTTGTTGTTGTCCTGTGCAAATGGTTGAAAAGACAGTAAATTCTCCTTGACTACTTGCCTATTTGACCCCAAGTGTTTAAACTCCTCAATCTTTGCCACCTCTAGTGGTTCCACCCGAACCACTCCCGTTTTTGTCCCTTTCATTCCCACTTTCTAACAGACAAACTCTAAATGCAGCAAATAAACAAGTTGAAGCAGATATGTTTGAACTGGACAAAATCTTAATGTGCCAACAAACCTAATGCATTTTAAGACACTTCTTAACCTAGACATACCACATCATTAGCCGTCTCTTAATAACTGTATAAACCCATTTATTAACTCAGCTCAATATGGAACTCTGCATTTTGTTTTTTTATTTATAACTACACCTATCCTTCAGGTATATTTTGTATTTACAATTTTGCTAAATTTAACTTCTTGTAGTGCAGCACTGCGATGGCCTGGCGACCTGTCCAGGGTGCGTCCCCCGTCCTCGCCCTGTGTGCGCTGGGTTGGACACCAGTACTCCCCCGCGACCCTGTTTGGGACAAGCGGCAGAAAATGGTTTGATGGATGGTAGTGCAGAAGAAGGGAGCCACATATCAAGCACCCAGGGAGCAGTGCTGGGAACGGTGCCTTATTAAATGGTAACTCAGTGTAACCTGTCTTAAACCCACAAACTTATGGGGGCCCCAACCCTCAGTACTAGGTTACCACTGGTTTTAGCTTCCTGCGTGTTATATTTGCATAACTGTGTGTGTGACGAACAAAGAGTTTGGTCACCCAATAAGAAGAACCTACATTCATGTTCACCCGCTTCTCACTATGACAGCATCCTGACAAATTTACAAACCGACCCAGAGAAATGGGGAGAAAAAAACAAACGCTCCCACCGTCCACACATGCGCTTCACGGTGGGTCCTTCGCATGAGTAGAGGGAGTCCAAAGATTTGCCTGCATGCCGCTCAGATGGAAGAAAAAAAATAAGGTAAATGTTTTTTTTATTTATAAGCATTTTAATAGTGAAATGTATTAATTAAACGTGTTTAGACGAAACGCATCATGATAAAAGATGATTTTGGACTGTTTAGTTGTTCCGTATCTCAGGCGATGTCGCTGCGTGCTCAGAGTGAGGGCTCCCAGCGTGACCTCTACTGCAGTTGAAAACACTGAGGGGGAACCCGGGTGGGCTCAGTAATGTGAAGCTTCAAACTATCTGTCCTCCTGAGCCATAACTCTCAAATAACAGCAGGCTTATGTGCTCCGCGCTGTCGTGTTTCCGAGCCGGGCTGTTCAGAGTGAGTGTCGGTGCTGCAGAAACATGGTGAGTCCAGGAGGCTAACGCTAACAGCTCCCACCTGCTCTCTCACACAGCTTTACCTTCAGCAGCCAGAGCTGCATGTTTGTCTGTCAGCCTTTTACGAACACAGTCTGGACACAGTGCTGTCCAACACATCCTCATCACCCTCTCCTCAAAAGCTGCCCTTCTCTTAAAGAGCTGCTTCACTCAGGTGTTTATATCAGTCTGTATGTATATCATCTCCTTACCTCAAATACAGTGGACCAAGCTTGTCTCAGCTCTCTTCCTTTCCTTTGTATGAACTCTTCATTTGTTTGTCTGAGTTATGTTCACTTCTGTGTCTGAGCTGTGTTTGGTTTTGTGTCGGATCTCTGTTCAGTTTTGGGCCTGATCTCTAATTTCTGTCTTAACTATGTTAATTTCTGTCTCTGAACTTTACTTGTTTTCAGGCACCTGAGGGTACAAGGCATCTTAAAATATAATGGCAATCCATGTCCTGTTCTTTTAATTTAAGTTGCAAACTTCACCACAAGCAGGGCCCTTCACATATGTTTGGAGTCACATACAAATTGTTTTAATGTACTGAGCTGTTTATGCGATTAGGTTTGGGTCCGTACTGAAGTTTATTTACTTCTCTTTAATCATTTCATTTAGTTAGTTTTTAGCCATCACACCTGTCAGGCAGTTCAGGTGGAACTTTACTTATTCACTGCTTTTGACCTTAAGATGCCCTCAAGCTTGAAGACACTGAGTGAGATACAAAGCATATGTTGAGCCTGAGACTGTGCACTCCTAAAACTCATTCCCTTTAAATTGTATTTTATAATATTAGTAGGAAACAATTCAATTCTTTATAGCAAAAGAAAAAACAACATGCTGTCTTCATTTTTTTGGCAGTTAGTGCCTTAGTCTCAGGACCACCTGCATGTCCTGAGATCATGTGTATCAGTTTATTTGCTGGGCTCTGTTCTTCAGAAAATAATTTGGAAACTTATCTCTAGCTTGTGGTAAAATCAAGATGTGTTTATTGTATGTAACTGTATTAATAATTCTTTCTTCATATGTGCATTAAATGCAAAACATTCAGGTGTTTGACCACACTGCATTTTTTTATACCCATTTATACTGAAAGTTGCTGATATACCTCATATGAAGACAAATTGATGTGGGACAGGATGTGAAAGAGTACCAAGTTGTTTTCATAGACAATACACTTTCTGTTTAACTAAACATCATTACTGCCGTATCCACAGGAGTGTTGTGAGTGTGTGAAACACTGTTTTATAATGCATAAAGTCAAGACAGTAACAACAATGCATCAGTACAGTCACAGTGCACCAATGTTAATGCATTTCTGAAGTGTAGTTGATTTTGTGCTCAAGTGTGAAACTCTTGGAACTGTGTGAATGGAATTCTGTGCAATCTGTGAGTAACTTATTCAATTGTTGTCTGGTGTGTTTGGAACATTTTCCAAATGTTCTAGTTTTAGAAATTAGAATTAGAAAGCTTTTATTATACCATTGTATAACAAAAGCACCTGCACCTTCACATACAAAGAAAAGACATATCATACAACACACACACACACACACACACACACACACACACACACACACACATACTTGTGTTGTTTACATACCCCCTCACTTCATCATATTGTGTAGTTTTCTATTAAAAGATATATTATATATCATTTTGTACATGTGTGATTGTATTATGCTTGATGTGTTGGCTTGAGGCTTGCATATTAGCCTGGGCTCAAGGCTAGCTTTAGCACTGCTACTGTTTAATGTTTATATGGTGCTTAGAAAGCAAGCGGAATGGATCAGATACATACTGCTGTATTTTGAAATTGTTGCAGATGCACAAAATATCTTTACGTGCAAATACATTTGTCCATTTGTAATAAAATAAGTAACTCACTTAACCAAGTGATTTTTGTTCTAGCAGTACAATTTGTGTTCTTAAACACCTAGTACAATAAATTGTATAAAATCTATTCCTAAAACAAAATAGTTGTTCATAACATTTACATTAATGTGCAAAGGGTTTTTTTGGAACAACAGCTGTTCATAGCAAAAATGTTTCGTTGATTTCACTAGTGGAATGAAATGTGAATCTACAGGATTGACACTCTATATGATGTAATGCATATTATAGCGACAACTTGTAACAATAACAAATTGCTTGCCCAATTAAACAAAGAGAATATGCCAAAACCTTTCTGCAGATTACGTTTTTTTCTCTCAGTATGTCCACCATATATACAATTTTTCATTAAATGTATAGAAGAGGAGGGGGGACAAAAACAAAATCAGCATGTAATTTGACCAGAGGAAAGGGACAATTTTGCACTATGTAATTGCTAGGTTGACTTATTTAATCTAGCATTAAGAAAAACTGTGGTTTACTCAAAGTGTGGCAGAGAGACACTGCATTAGCCTAGAATATGAAACGTTCTCCAACACCTGGTCTCAAGAGCAGTTAAATGTTTGTTTTTGAACACAGTAAGTTTATGTATGGGGGTAGAACTGTGTTGCAGTAAACACTGTGTAAAGCCAGGGTCGTCAAATGCCAGTCCTGAAAGGCATCAGTATTGCAAAGTTCAAGCTTCCTCCAGACTCTGCTCATGAATAACTTGCTATTTAACTGATGAAATGTAGGAACCATGCTTATCTGTTTATTATTTATTATTCTTATAGAAGTCGACGTATTACTGAAGTGGCCTTCACTGTTAATCATGTTGATCGTCGTTATTAGTGTGCTTTCTGTGCTTCAGAGAATGATTAATGCATAGGAGGCCCCAGACAGACATGTGTTTTTGTGTGTAATAACATGTTAATGCGATAAATTGCCTGATTGCTGATAATGTGATAGTTTTCATCTGTTAAAATCAGATAGGATGTTTTAAATGTCAGAAAGAACACTGCGTGACTTTTAATTTAAATAATCATTATCATTTCATCACAAGCTTTATTTTGTGTAAAACCAGCATTGTCTGCCTCACATCTTCAGTTAATATTAACATAATAATAATAATAATATTTTTATTTAAACTAATGTGTTATGGCAACTATCTGTCAGCTACACTGCAGTTTCCCCACACGCATCCAGACACAAACATAATGGTAAATCAGTGTAAGTGCTCCTCCTGGGATGATCCACTGTCCGGATAACACCTCCTTACTGTTGGTCCATTAGGGGTGCTGAGCACTAATGAGCAGGGTACTGTGGCCTTACAAAGCTGTGAAACAAATGGAATCCAGTAACTGAGGACTACACTACCTGTATGGTAGTTACAGATTGCTCAATCTTTATTCTGAATCTAATTTAGCATTATTGGAGAAGACTCATTAACTCTTGTGTGGTGTTCTTATTAGTTTGCTAATATTGTTGGTTCTGGTGGATCCACAGCATTATTGGGGATTTTAAATCAATACTGCCATAGCAATATATGTAGGAAAATGTAAAACACATTTACTCTTAATTCAAACATTGAAGACATACTATATGGGTCTCTTTTGCCATTTAACCATTTTAGATGACTTGCAACTTCCAGCAGGACAAAGGCTAGAATATGGGAAAAGATGATGGGGGGGGTGTTTCAGCCCTGTGCAGGAATAGCTAAAATCCACACTTGTTTTAAGTGTTATTTATTTATTTATTTGTTGCTAATCTGCCAGTCATTTTAAAGCTTATGATATGTTACATTTTCTGCTTTACAAAAGATGTTAAATAATATTTGTTTTCTGAAAGAAATTTAGAGCAGCATATTGTACAAACACTCTTAAAAGTCAACAAGTCAAGGATCCCAACCTTTCATGCTCAGCCCTATCTTATTACACTAGTCAGTGACACTGTGATCTCCTCTGGCCCAGGCCTAATTTGTGAAGAACGGCCTGGCGATTGAGCTCTTGGACCTGCTGCTTATCTGCGCTGGCCCCCCTCAGAACTCATTTGGCCCCTGTGTATTTTGGGTCAGTGCTACTGAGGGCAGATAGTGTACCCATGCTGCTTTAATTTTCCCCTCTGGAACGAGCCTCTTACGGGCCTCTTGGAGTCCCTTATAGTAATGGGTCAAGTCCACCCCACCCACTTACCTCCAAGTGAGTGAACGTGTGATTGAGAGAGCCCATATTTTCTTTGACATACATACTGTAGAAATGTGTTGTACTTCTGGATTGGTACAGCACACTATTGATGGTTTAAAGGTAAAAATAAATTGCTCCACAAAGTTCCACTAGCATCTTGCGGACGCTACTAAATTTTATACCAGTGAAACTCTGCATTCCCACTGCTTTGGCAAGTTGGCATAGCCTCTCATCACCAAGACTGTGCACTGTGATATTGTGCTACATCAGCAAATGTGGGTTCGGCGATATATTCACAGATATATTTTTTTATATCTGTGCATGCAGCCACTTAAGCATTTATACCATTATGAACAATTATAACATCTTATGATTACAAATGCAATAGAATAAATAAAGAGCAAATATATATATTTTTTTTATTTAATGAAACTTACTTTTGAACTCAACAGGCTTTAGCATTTTTTTTATATTAGATTAGCAATTTTACATATATCCTACATTATCTAACTGGGGGCTGATATTGACACAATCTAATGTTGAAGAGCTTGTAAACCAGCAGGACAATAGATGCTAGTGAAAAAAATGGGGAGGTAAGGACCTATTGCAGGAGAGCAATAGTCAAGTTTAAAGGTCAGTTGAAATATTTTCCTAGTCCTTTAGCCCTAGTACTTCATGCAAACCTCTTGCGGTGTTTTGATTTTGAAGCACTATTCACAAAGAGCTGTCCAGAGGTGTTCATGGGATTTACTAATTGGCAGAACAGCAACAATGTTAAAATACACTTACTGTTGCTAAACCATTGAAGCATACAGTTTGCGTTATATACATATGAACTACTGTTCAGACTGTTTTTGTGGACATTTTGATGGATCAAGGAAGAATAGAAATCAATTAGTACACTCAGTTGTCTCTGCTGAAGAACGGCAGTTGAATCTGTTACTCTTCACAGCTTTCTGCCAATTCTAATAATGGTCTTTGACTTTTAGGTTGGGCATTATGAGTAATGCTTGTTTGAGAGTGTGTGGCTTTCCTGTTCATGAAATGGTGCAACTTTATAGATCTGGCAGGAGCAGTTTTTAGAGCATGTAATCAAAGTTTATGGACTCACAGGACAGACTGGACTAGAATATATTCATTACTCTGTGACTGTTGCACATGATGGAAACAAGTGAGTTTTGCGAGTAAAGCTGCTGCTCATTGCCATTGAGTTCACAGAGATCATTATCTACGTCTTCATTAAGTGGCTATTGCTAATCTACCCAGAGTGAACAAATATGCCTGTTTATTACATTGAGATCACTAATAAAATTCAGACTTTATTGACTCACAATAAAATATTAAGCGATTATCATTTGAGCAATTGACGGTACAGTTAGATCAATTCCTCGGTCAATATTGGGAATACGATTTGTCTGTCATTTGAATGGCCTCAACTATATATGTCTTCATTGATGATTTCCTGTTCCACTAGACCAGAGTGGCTTGCCAGCCATGTTGTCCTAAAATTCTTCTGATTTCTGAAGTGGCTAGGCTGGCAATAGCAATTTGCAGAGATCTGGTGCAATTTAAAAGCAGGTTCCTGTCTCTCCATCAAGTTCAGGACACTGACTGCGCTTCACCAGGTATCGATGGTAAGATTGCCAGGCACTGGCAGCAGTCCTCCCACACTAGTTGGAGTAGTTTGATGCTAGCTTGAAATGGCAGTTATGGTCTTTGCAGCTTCACAGAGGAACTTGAGAATATTTGCAATATGTGGTCTGTTTTTCCAGCTGAAATTGCAGCTCTTCCTCTTTGCTCAGCAGGGCATCTGAAATGCAAGTTTTTTTTTGTTTTTTTTTTTGCACTAAATAACACAAGCTAATGATCTCATTTAATATTTGTGCTTGTTTTTTGTTTGTTTGTTTTTTACTCATCCTCAAGCATTTAAAATGATGAAGAAAGTAAACAATGGCCAGTCTATTTTACATGGCTGAAATCTTTTCCTCTAATTAAATAACTGAATGTAGATTGATTTTTTATTTTATTTTATTTTTTCTCTTCCCCGGCGCTAATTCAAATCATTGCTTGTTTAGGTATAGCTAAATGCACAATGTATTTTTATGTTGAAAAATATTATCTGATTTTTAAAATTTATTTTTCTGCTCATGTCCTCTTTCCCCCAGGGTGTGATCAGTGTGCAGCTGGTGGTTACCATGGTAATGGCCTGCGTGATTCAGAAAATTATACCTCACTACTCCTTTGCAAGATGGCTCCTTTGCAGTGGCAGGTAATGAGGAAATGCTTTGGATCCCATCGTGAAGCTCAAGTGACCCTTTAATAGCTCTAACTAACTGTCGTGTGTCAGCACTTTATTTATAAAAGCAGATTCTTCAGGAATCAGCACGATTTACTTTGTGCAAGTCACTTGCTTTTATTGTTCATTTTTAAGGGGCTACCAAAGATACTTTGGTGCGGCTCATCAGTAAACCAAAAGGCAGCATCAAAAAGTGGAATAACCCAAGAGGACCACCATGAGCCACGCCTGCTCTCCTCTAATTAGCGCCATATGTGTTTAGAGTAAACAGCTCCTCGGAATGGGCTCAATAATTCATCAGTACTTGTTTTTGGCTGTGAAACTTTTTTTTTTTTTTTTTTTTTTTTTTTTCCTGGCCCAAGCACAGGACTTGGAAGTTTTGCCCTGGAGGGTTCTATAATTAACTTTTCATTAATGAAAAAATAAACATAAAAAACAAGTGAAACCAGCACAGCCCTCTCAGGGCTGGTGACAAGATACTTTCCAAATAAACTTGAAGAGGCTGTACTAAATATTTGTCGTTTCATGCTGCAAATAAGATTACCCCTTTTTACATAAGCAGTCTTTCTAACCCTCTTTATATTTCCTTGCCTGTGTCAGTCTGCGCTGGTACCAACATCCTACGGAAGATGAGTTGAGAAGCTTGGCTGGGAAGCACCCAAAAGGAGGGAAGAACAAGAAGGACAGGTATGTAGATTTTGTGCTTTTCTTTTACTGTAAAAGTAAAAGCTTCTCAACTCTTCCCCATGTTTTGCATCACAATATGTAGCGATATAAACTTTTGTTTCTGATGTTGCAAAAGTCTGCTATTGGAAAGGCCTGCTTGTCATCGATTGTTTTGTGCTTTTAGTGTTCTGTTGCATATGTTGCAAAGATGTCTGGATGAATCAAGGCATTCATGTGAGCCAAAAAACAAAAGATTTTGGTCAAGAAATGCTCATTTGAACCCTTCATTTTGCAACAACATGCTGACAGAAAATGAAATGTTTTCTTTTGCATTTATTTTACTCTGTGTGCAGAAGTACATTCTGTTGTCTAGTCTTGACTAGGCTAAATCGTAGATAATAGTCTTCCTTTGCTTTGTCTTGGATACACAGAAACACAAGTATGTTGCACTAATAACCCTTTTAAAAGGCGAAGAGACAGTCCCCAGTTGCCTTGAATTTTATTTATTTATAATGATTATTGCCAGGTTTTTGTGCCCACTTTCTGTTATCATGCAAAAGCCTTTCACTTCATTTTCTTAAGCAGGTACCCTGAGATCAAACGAAAGCAGCCTGTGATTCCTACAGTGCCATTGAACTTGTTCCATGTTGAGGCCTAGAAGAATCTTTGGGACAGCTGGCCTATAGCCATGGGGTAGAGGGTTCAAACACTGGCCCCTGTTGATCCTTAAGGCCTGTGTGCCCACCCTTTCCCTATTCTTCCCAGCGACTTTACATTTATCTTCACACCCAGACACTTCTTACACAAGAGACATTAGCACCAGGGAGTAGGGATGTGTGGGCAATTATGATTTGAGTGTTGAGACCCATTTGTTGAAAACAAGGAAGAACCTAATCCTTAGTGAAACGTCACAAATACTCATGCTATTGTCTAGGACTAGGTCGGGCTAAGCAAATCTGTATGTTGTTTTTTTGGGCCTTTGAGCACATCCGTCAGACATTTCATATTTAACATTAGTAAATAGTGAGTAATGCGTTTTCACCCTAAAGGATGTTTTTGTGTTTATGTTTTCTACCTGTTCCATAACCGGTTCCATTTAGTTGCAGTTCACTGTGTGCTGTGCTGTTTTGCAGTGACAAATAGTCACTTTCACTTAACTTCATGTAATCGCCAAGAATTTTTTAATTTGAGAGAGGGCAAAGTCTTGTCGCTTGACACACAGTGTTTCCTTGGGTATCACCCCTGACAAATTACTAACAACTCACTTGCATTAAACAGAAATTGTTTCTATTTCACATCACTGGTTGGTGTTTAGTGATCTTAGAAAAAATATTACATCCACCATCATGTGAGCAAACCATAACTTTGAAGCTTTGTAGCGCTCAGTATCTGTAATTGGATTTTGTCAAACTGTAGCTTATTGATATGGGCTGCATTACAAACTCGCCTTATGTCTCTATTCAGGGAAAAATGATCTGAGTTTTGGACATATTTATGATTTGATATAGGATTTCCTTTTGAAATAACTGGTTTGGATTTAGGTCATCTGGCATGGAAGTGATGTTGCACAAAATTACATCACACAGAACTAATAGCTGCAAAGTGTCATGAATGCTGCTTTATGTAACTCAAAATTGTTCGTTTTTTTTTTTTTTTTTTTTTTTTTTGCGTTTGTAGAAAATATAATGGGCACATAGACAACAAGCCACTGACCATTCCCAAGGACATTGACCTTCAGCTGGAAACTAAATGTATTGCAGAAGTGGACACACTTGGTAAATCTACTCCACATCATCTGAAACTGAGTCTTTCTAATATTTTCTGAACTGCTCTCTGATCTGAATGTATGATCATTCCTTTTTTGTGCTAGCTCTGCACTACTTCCCAGAGTTTCAGTGGCTGGTGGACTTCACTGTGGCAGCAACAGCAGTGTACCTCATCACCGAACTGTATTTCTGCTTGGCTGAGCCAAGTGGAGAGATGAACATCAGTGTCGTCTGGAGTCTGCTCGTGCTGGCCTTTGTCATGTATCCTTCATAACACCAAAATATCAGACTTACATTATATGTTGCTCTGAAAAGACCTCCAGATTCTACATATTTTTTAAGATGTACAAAGGAATTAGATTTTCTTCTTTTGATTGTTTGAACAAATTACTCAAGAGCTGGGGTGGTGGTTGTCTAGTGGTAGGACACTTGCCTACGGCCCAATGGACCAAGAGATCACAGGTTTGAATCCCACCTCCAGCAATACCACCATTGGGTTCCTGAGCAACACCCTTAACCCTGAGTTGCTCCAGGGGGACTGTCCCAGTAATCAAGAATTGGAAGTCGCTCTGGATAAGAGCGTCCGCTAAATGCCGTAAATGTAAATGTAAAAAATGGAGAGGGGGTACAAGGTAGGCATACCTATATATATTTATAGATATAGATTTAGATCATTTAGGTCAGTTTAGCCAATTTGCTCTGATATGGTATTTGTGACCTTTTGACAGTACAAACTGCAGCTGGCATTTTCAAGTTTTAGAAGAAATAAAAATGGCAATAGAGGTTTTGTTCCAGCAGCGATGTCATTTTAAAAGTTCAGAAAAAAACCAAAAGGATTAAAAAGAATTTTAGGATGTTTTCTAAATTAATGTATATATATTTTTTAATATGATTAAATAAAATTTAATCATATACGTTGATAATTATAGTATATTATTTATGCCAATTTCTGAACAGGTTCTCTTTCTGAAGTTTGATCCCAAATTAGGCATTATGAATGTTTATTGATTAACTTTGTTCTGATGTGATACAGTTTCTCATTTATGGTAATCCTTTGGTCATGGTCCAGTTTACATCTAACGTTCCTCCATCTTTAGCTTCCCACTAATTAGTTGATATCTGTAAAATTTTAAATGGGTAATAGAATCATATAAATGTGTATGGTGGTTTTGTAGTATGGAGTCAACACTTTGTCACCCCAGTCCCAAGTTTATTTGCTGCTATTCTAAAAATCTGAAATTGTACTAAAATGGAACCATGTTTACATTTAAAGCATTTATTCTATTGATTAATTTGGCATTGATTTGCTGCTGTTCTAGAACTGATTTGGTATTTTGTAAAAATGGAAGGAAAAAAAAAGAAATAGAGAATGATGAAGAAAGCTTAGTTGGTTTCAATTATTTCGAGAAAGCTATGGAACACTGAGGATAAAATAAACACCCAGAATCAGACAAACCTGCACATTAGCAAAATGTGCACGGGTAAATTCAGCAGTTGAACATGGTACGTAGTCAGTGCTCAAAATAATGTGTGTTACGGTCTCATTGTCAGCTTTTTCCAAAGGACACATTGTCTGAATTGGCAATTATTAAAAGTCTGGTTAGCGGGAGTTTGTGTAGACTAGTAAATTCCAACAGTGCCTCTGTTTCAATCACCTGACTTGAATTTGACTGAACATGCGTCACAATAAGGATAGTCCACTCCATGCCTTTGGATTGCACACTTCTAGCAGTGCATTTTTAAAAACAGCACTAAAAATGGTGAATTCATTTCTTTTTAAGATTTACGATCATGTTTTTGTGATGCTTTTAAAACTTCATGGAAGTGTGGCACTTTATTTCGTGTCTGTGATTTCTGGAAGTATTTCCCAATACCGTCATATTAAATCTGACATTCACAGTTATTGTTTTGTGGTAGATTCAGGGTGTTACCTTGCCAAACACAACTACTTTCAAACTGCACCATAAGTACTTGGCAACCAAGCAAATCTCTTGATGAAAGCTTTTAATGTGTGATGCACTTTCAATGTGGATGTTTAAAAACAGCCTCCTTTGTTAAGAAGTTCCATTTTTGCACTCAAAAGCAGTTGGGTGAGATGTGGGCCTTGGCCGGTATGTGATGTAAGGCACCCTAGTCAGCACCTGTTGCCTCTTACCTGCTACTTTTCTTCCTTGCTGGCCGCTAAATCACACACATTAACCCCGGCAGAGTCCACAAGGATCAATCTCTCCCTGGATATACGCATTGCCCCTCACCCACTCACCGGCTGCTACTGAAGATTGGACACCCAATTTTCATGGCCCAACAGACTGATTTGCCTAGGAAAAAGGACAGAGGGAATGGGGAAAGAGGAAGGCTGGTTGGTGGCATGATGAAGATGATGAGGATGATGATAGGCCTGTGTGAGTGCAAATGGATGGATGTGGTCAGGAAGGAACCATTTTTTTCCCTGGATAGCTCCAGAGAGAATGTGATAGAGAAATGACCTTCAAAGTGATGGTCACCCAGACATTTCCTTAGATGGCCTTCTGCAGTCCTCCATGATTTTGCACTATGCAAGCTCATGATTGACCCTGGACCAGTGCAATCAACTTTGGTAGATTTGGGCACACCGTCCTTATGAGATGTCACATCTGGGTATCTTTCCACAGATAATAGGCTTTATCTTGTCTTTCCTTTTTAAATAATGGATGAAAAAAATTGCATCTAAGCTCCCTGAACCCAGAGAATTTGGATTTTGTACTTTCATCCGATGTGGCTTGTTTTTGTGTAATTTACCATTACAGTGTCTCTTATAAGGAGTTTAGAAGATAAGCTTTTAGTGGCTGTTGTCAAATTGAGCTGATTTAAAGATATTACATCTCTAGTAAAGACTAGAATACTGGTAGAATACTCGGTGGATTTTGTGAAAGTACGGCTGCTGGACCCAATCAGATGCTGCTGCTCTTCTCAGGGGTTTACTGATCCATTTGAGCCCGTATTAATGTAGGATCAGAAACTTTTGAGCCTCAAGTGGAGCTTTGGATTGGAAGGATTCAACAGGTATTACCCTGTATGAGTTAGCGCTCACGTTCTCTGTGGTTGGTTATCTCTGATTTAGATTTTGCACAGTAAGAAATTATCTAATTGCATGTTCATGAGCCCCTGAACATGAGAAATAGAAAGAGAATTAAGAATAACATCCCTGTTGGTCCAAACCATTTATCTCCAAAAAAAAAAAAAAAAAGACATTTACTTTAGTAATTTGGATAATTTTTATTTAACGACAATGCTCCCCCCTCCCCCCTCCCCCCTTTGGACAAGGAGCTTTCTTTCTCTCTAAGTTATTCTTTTTTTATTTTGAATGAGATGTATATGATTTCCTAAACTCCGTTCACTCAGAAAGATCCTCTTCTCTCTCACGGCTCATTATTTTAAGCTGGAGGAGGGGGGCGAGCGCTCTCTCTGCATCACCTTTGCCTTCTTCTTCTTTGTCAAAGCCATGGCCATCCTTATCGTCACTGAGAACTACTTGGAGTTTGGACTTGAAACAGGTATTCCCGTTTTGTGCATGACCTGCTGCAATGATGTAGGACATCAACACCTTGGGTGTCATCTCTTTTAGAAGTCAGTATTGGATAGGATCTTGTCTTTTTCTTGAGTTCATCTTGCTTGAGTTTTCAAAATTCCCCATATTCGTGCACTCATACTTGTTAAGAACACCAGGTGACGGATAGGACCATAGAGGACTATTTCCATAAATAATTCATGATCTTGGACATTTTATTTCACCAGTACTTTTAATAACAGGTCCCACAGTGCATGGTTTAGAGTTGTCACAATCTAAACACACTCATTTAAGGCTTGTTAAGGTTTTTTGTTAACTAGGTTTGTTATGAGCAAGACTAAGAAAGGCCTACAGAAAGTATATGCCAGGAGATTTTTTTTTTTAAGGAAAAAAATTAGACTATTCTTTACAAATAAGCATTTTCGTGCTTTAAAAAAAGGCAGTTTCATGTATGTTCATTGTTTGCAGGTTTTGCAAATTTTTCTGAAAGTGCTGTGCAGTTTCTGGAAAACCAAGGCCTCGAGTCCCAGTAAGTAACGTGTGTGTGTGTGTGTGTGTGTGTGTGTGTGTGTGTGTGTGTGTTTGTAATCCTGCTGTGAACAGGCTTTGCATTCTGTCTGTTTCTCTCCAGGGGCCCTATATCTAAACTGACCTTTAAGCTGATTCTTGCTCTGGTCTGCTCTCTGATTGGAGCTTTCCTAAC
Source organism: Hepsetus odoe (assembly GCA_017165825.1). NCBI lineage: Eukaryota > Metazoa > Chordata > Actinopteri > Characiformes > Hepsetidae > Hepsetus > Hepsetus odoe. The sequence continues at coordinate 13,323,981 of CM029390.1, read as the reverse complement.
CTTCCCTGGACTGCGATTGGCCCAGATGCATCTTGATGCCCTAACACTGAACACTGGCAGAGTCACACAGTGAGTGCCTTCAAAAAGCATCCTACGATTAAACAGTCTTTTATTTAATTATCACTTTTTAAAAAGATTTGTCATGTAATTATGAGCATTTGTAAAATCTGGCTTTTGTATACTTTTACAGTAAGACTATGATGTTTGTTAGTTTCTTTTAATTATTTGTTAATATTTCATTTTTTTAGTTATTTATGTGAAGACTGCTATAAGCAAATAACTTGTCTGATCAGCCTTTTTTTTCTTACCTCTTTACTATGAGCATCATGATCTCCCAAAGTCCCAATCTTCATTTACCCTGTTTATAATATTTAGTAGAATTTAAGAAAGTCATAATACGGAACATACATTGATGAGCCACGTCATTAGAAACTCCTTTGTATTTACTCTTATTGTCTGTTTTATCAGCTTCACTCACCGAATAGGTGCCTATTTGTTCATAGCATACAGCCATTTTCCCAGAATAGTTCAGACATACCTTACCACCACTAGATTCCATTCTTGTGCCCTATATTTGATTCGTTTCTCCAAATGGCTCATGTCATGAAGGCAAAAATGACCTGGTCACTGTCACCACATTAGCATTTGCACATAATTCTCTGGAGACCACTACCCCATAACCTCTGCCTCATAGTCAGTAGATGAATATTATTACAGATGGACCTAGTCTCTATTTCAGCCTGTGTCAGGCACTGGGGCGTATGGGTTACAATGAGGGGTCAGGAGCTGCACACTGCTCCCAGCTAATCCACTTCAGTGTGGCCGATCACCAGCCCTGCTCCCATTTCACTCCACAGCTTATAGTTACCCCTTTCTCTAGCCTGGATTACCCCCAACCTATCCACTGTCCTTTTTAAATCCACCGTCTCTACCACCCTTTCCAGCCTAAGCTTGAGCTTGATCCACTCACTGACTGTTCCTCGCTAGAGACTAAGTCTATAACATAAATGCTCCAAGGCTCTTTGCAGTATGTGTGTAAGTATGTTTATGTGGATATGCCTGACGTATCTCTCTTTTTCTGGTCATTTTGCAGGACCTTGCTGCATATCAACTTCTTGGCTCCACTTATAATGGTTCTGTTGTGGGTGAAGCCCATAACCAAGGATTACATAATGAATCCTACACTAGGCAAAGAAAGTGTGCCTTTGTAAGTTCCTTTTCCAATTTGTAGGAACAAATCCTAGGAAACCAGTGAAAGTCATTTTGACACTTAATTTGTGGAAAGGAAAAACTAAAACTTGAGAAGGAAAAAAAAAAAACTTTTTTAAACTTCTGGTAGTCTTATGGTTACGTTTAGCTGTGGAAATGGCAGTAACTGTTACATATTGCACCATCCTTTTGTTATCTTTTTGTAAAATTATTTTTATTATTTCTATAAATGTATTGTCTTGTTACCTAAATATGAGTTGCTTGCAAATTTTATATGTTCATCTGTAGAATGTGTGTATGTATGGAATTCAGCCCTGAAATCCACCTTTGAGTGAATGTTGACCGACATGCTTCAAAACTACATGTCATTAAAAATGTCGCAAATTTTCCAACTTTTCTCAGGTATAAGAGAGCTGCTGCAGAGTCACTGTATATAAAGAAAAGAAAAAAATTAGAACAGTTTTTCTTTCAATGCCTAGGATGTCAGAGAAAACGTATGACACACTGCGACTGTGGGCCATCGTACTGCTGTGTGCACTGAGGCTGGCCATGATGCGCCACCATTTGCAGGCCTACCTCAACCTGGCCAAGAAGGGTGTGGAGCAGATGAAGAAGGAAGCAGGGCGCATCAGCACAGTGGACCTGCAGAAAATGGTGCGTGAACGACACACTACTTTTTGTAGTTCTCCTTGCAGGATTACGCTTTGAAGTTAAAATGGCAAGATTATGTTCAGGAATACAAAATAACTTCTTTGCAAACACTGAGTCTACTACAAGACTTTTTTCCCCCCAGTTTTTTATTCATTTATTTATTTATTTTTGCTTGTTAGTGTAAAGTAGGCTCGTACCATAACAGATTTAGCATGTGTAAAACTTAAATAAATAAATAAATAAATCTAAATAAATAAATAACATATCCTGCATACACATGAATATCCCATTTATAAAGGGATTGTGTTCAATGAATTATGATTTTCCATATTTGACCCTGTAAGAAAGACCCATGTTTCCTACAACTAGTTCTACCAACAAGGCCCATTGTTTCAATTAGTATGAAGCCAAGAGAACATTTTCCCTGAGGTCGCTACATCAAATAGCCATCTTGGTCATTCTTTAGTCCTGGGCTGAATTGCTGATTCCACCAGACACAGGTGTATACATGTGTCCCGATGATTACATCCACCTTTCACTCAAGAATGCTACATTAGCATGACGACACCCTTCAATGGTGGAAATGTGTCGGTATGAAAAAGGATGGGGTGGTATTGTTGCCCTCGGAACTCCAAAATGAGCCCACTATTTGGGCTTAGCAGAGCCTCAGTCAAGATCAAAACCCTCAGTACTCCAAAGCATGAGCTGAGGAAAACAGCCTGTTTGATGTGCCAAGCCATAAGTGAGGTTCACAAATGGCTGCAGTGGCGTCTGGTCTTACAGCCATCTGCGGAATTTATGAGTTTTCGGTCTCTTCTCCATAGCTAAACTCCCACTGAAAATTCTTCATAAGTCTGTTTGATGAGTTCCCCTTCCCCTGAAGTAGCTTGTATATGAACTGGATTATTGTAAATTAGCTGTTTTTTAACCGCAATTTATTTATTTATTTATTTGTTTATTTTTCCTCTCCTTTTTCTACCCAGGTTGCTCGTGTCTTTTACTACCTATGTGTGATAGCTCTTCAGTATGTGGCACCCCTGGTGATGCTGCTGCATACGACTCTGCTGCTTAAAACGTTAGGTGAGTAGATCAGGCATGGCTTTCTGCTATGGCTTTGTTGAAGGTGAAAGGGGCGAAGTTTGCTTCCAGTTTTCTGATTTTTTGCTTTAAACTGTTTCTTCTCAGGTGGACATTCCTGGGGTATTTACCCTGAAGAAAGTTCACCTTGTGTCATAAGTGAAGACTCCCAAGCTCCTACAGTGGTGCAAGGAGAGGCACAAACTTCACAAACTGTAGTCCAACTTTCTGTGGCTTTAGGGGGGCTTAGGACTGTTTTTACCCCTTTGCTGTTTCGAGGCCTCCTCTCGTTTATCACCTGGTGGATCGCTGCCTGTTTATTCTCCACATCACTTTTTGGCCTATTCTACCACCAATACCTGATGGCTGCATAGCAGTTCGCACGGTGCTGTGTGCTTATGGTGTCATCACAAAGGCCAATGCTAAAGCAGTTAGGACTGCACAGCACAAAGGCCAGCCCATCCTTGTCTTATGACCATATCAGAGTTCCTCTCTGTTTACGGGCTTCCTCCATGAACTTTGTTTCTTTCTCTCTTTTTTTTTTTTTCCTTTTTTTTTTTTATAATGCTCAAGGTCAAATTCAGGCAACCGTTACAAACAATAACTATAGTAGTAATAATATTATGTAATAATATAATATTTATAAGGAGGGCAATTGTGAATGGAAGGGTGTCTCCTGAAGGGAAGTGACGTATGGCGATTTTTAGATGGCAAAGCATTCATGAGTAAGAAGAGGGACACATTTTTATGAGCCTTTTTTAATTGTTTTAAACACACAGAGGGATCTTTGACATGCATTGATAATGATTTTTGAAATACTGTATTTTTAAAGCTGGGCTTAATAGATCATGAATAATGAGTGGAAAAAAGTAGGTTTTACAAATATGTGATTTTTTTAAAGCCAGTTTTTATGTTTGCCTCCTCCAAAGTATAAACTTGGCTGTACTGTAGGGGAGATCATCCCAGTGTTAAAACAGAAGGAAACAAATGTTTCCTTGGAGTATCCGAGTACCTGGGACATGGCACTAAGGCGGTGGTCAAGGGAGGGGTATGTATTAATTTAAATGTGTGTTTTGTTTGTTTGGTCTGCATGGAGGGTGTGGCAGGGGCTTAACAGGCCTCCCTGTCAAGTTTAGCTATAGGAAATTCAGCTAATTTAACTGTATGTGAGCATGTGTGTGCGAACGAACGTGTGTTAGAATAAAGACATCAATGCCTGCGGGCTGCAGCTGACCCCTGCTGCTGGTGGGCAAAAATCTAAAAAGGGCATTTTGAACAAGAAAGGAGCAATCTTGGAAAACGATCTAAAAAGCACTGGCCTCCGCTCTTCTCCAGGCCCCTCCTTTATCGTTTAACTGGTCAAACATTTCGCTTTGAATCTAGGGTCCAGTGTGATCAAACAGAGCCTGCAAGTGTGCTCCACATGTTCCTGTGTCGCCCCTATTGATTTGCTGTCACGGATCTAGTATTCGGATTGATTTCCGTTTAGCTTTTATATTAAGGTGCCAAGTATGCTTGTAACCCCTAATCTGTTGTGAGTGTAACATCTGCTTGTGTCCATTCTCAGCGATCGCACCATATGGCCTGCTGTGAATTGTAAGTGTTAACACTCAGATGTACTCTTCATTGTACAAGCAATGGTGGTGGGGGGTGGGAAGTGGGGGGACTCATGGCTTCTTTACAAAGAGAGTTTAATGCGTTTCATGTACCTCAGAGCAGTGCATGAAGCTAAAGTATACTCAATTTAATGAAGCATCGGCCTGTAAAAACATGGGTCTTGCACTACAGCTCATTCAAGCCGCGCACAGAAAAGAAGCATATCATTTTGATTCGCAAATGTGTCCTTTTGGTTTCATTTTGTGTTGAAAGGATGTTTTTAACTCTTGTGAGATGTAAAAATGAGTCTGATCTTCATTCTCTCTCTCTCTCTCTCTCTCTCTCTCTCTCTCTCTCTCTCTCTCTCTCTCCACTATGAATTTCTGGAGAGCATGCACAATATGAATGTATCCATCCTGCCTAATTTCTTCACATGTAGTTTTGACATCTTGATTAGTTTTTAATTCACTCAAATTCTGTTTCACACAAAACTACATGCTAATGAACTTGGCCAAACCAGATATAGTTGTGGTTGGTGTCCTAATTCTGTTGTTGGTTTTTTTGTTTTGTTTTTTTTTTTTCTTTTCTTTTTTTCAATAAGGTTTAATAGTCAAAAATCAGTCTGGTACCATACAGACTTCCAGTCAGGAATTGGAACGGGAATGACAATTACCAACTGATTAAATTGTTGTTGTTTTTTTTTCCCTGAAATTTCTGCACAATTTGTACTGGATCATTCGCTTGTATTGTCAGAGTAATGAGCCCTCTAATGGTTATCAGTACCCCTATAAGCTCATTGCTGTTTGCAAGCAAAAAATACAGAGGCTGAGTTAATATCGGGTTCTGGCCTTTTCTTTTCCCTTTATATCCTTTTCTTTAATTCAGAGCAAGCATTTGAAGAGTGACCAAGACTGAAGGAAATCATACTAAATACCTCCTTTTTTTTTTTTTTTGGGAGTGTTTTGGCTATATGTGTCTTTAAACATTTCTAACCCTAATGCCAAATAACATGTAATCTTAGGGCTCGGAATTGACCCTTTTGCTTTTCTCAAGACAAAATTGACAAATCATGTGTTAAATGTGCATTTCCATTGAGTTCTAGTGGAGAAGTAGCCGGGACACTTTTTAAAATCCGTTGGGCCCGAATGGCCTCGTTTGTCTTAAGTGTATTTTTCAGTACTGCTGTCCTGATTTATTTATTTATTTTTCTTTCGGTTAGTTTGTGTTTAATAAATGAATGATATGGGAAATGCTGCCATTTTTCTATTTTCTGTTCTAATAAATTCACTTCAAACCTTTCTTTTAAACTCTGAACACACAGAGAAAGAACCCTCATTTACAGTATATTACAGTGTCTTTCCTGTTTTGTAATTGTAGCTATTCTTGTGATTTTGGGTTTGCTTCCCATGTCCGTTTGAAATCTGATTTTGCTGTTTTTATATACAAGCACAAATGTTCTGAAATGATATTACATAATAGTGCATAATAGCTGCTTTGTGTCTTCTAAAAACTGGATGTGAACGTAGGTAACGGCGTGCTGTGCGTGGGACGAGGTGGCTCAAATCCCACAGAGTGAAAAGCATTCCACTGGCCAGTGCTGGAGCAAGGTAGTCTTGAGTGCTGTTGTCTGAAAGGAGTCGAACAACAGACGCGTCCTTTTTTTCCTGGCCTCTGGATCAATGAGACAGATCCCAAAACAAACAGTCAGAGTGGCTCTTTTCTTCTGGTAAGAGGGCTCCACGTACACCGCCTTCACTGAGGCCCACCGTGCAGCCTTTTCAGGTGGATCATGGTTCCCAAGCACTCCAGGCAGGCATAAGCTTTGGGAAAGGTATCTTTTTAATCACCTAGTGGTCGTCAGCCACTAATGAGGATTCTATGATTGTGCCATTTCTGTTGAGAGAGGGGAAATAAATGCTGGAAAGTTGCAATAATGGCTGACCTTAACCTCAGACTCTTTTTCCTGAATTGAGCAAAAGGACTCTTGAAGTAGATCAGGAACTCTTTCGGCAAAGCTGTTCTTCCGTGGCAGGAGTGTTTGGACTTGATAGATAGGAAGATAAAATACCTAATTGATGAGTGAATTGTCAAACTTGCAGTCTGTCATATTTAATCTGTACACATTTGAAGATATAGATGGCATTCCTTTGGGGGAACATGGAGCTAGCCTCCAGAGAGGTGGAGCCAGCTGCAGGGGTTTAACAAAAGATGGAGGAAAAAGAAGAAAGAATATTTTTGCAATACCAATTGGATTGGTTCAAAAACCAAAGCAATTTTTTTTTTTAACAGAGTTGACTGCCCCCTTGTGATCTAAAAGCATAAAACATGATCTCAAATGACTGAATTACCCCCCCACACCCACCTCCCTCCCTCCTTTTCCCCAATTTTTAATTTTTATTTTTTTAAAATATGCAAATTACATGAAGCATACATCTTTTATTTCATGTAAAAATATCAGAAACATCATTAACAATGACTTTATTGTGAAGCAGTGACCACAAAATGTTCTAAAAAATGCTTAAAAGAAAATCCATGCTTAACATGAAATGACTCATTATTGACCAATGCGTAAACATGCTATATGCACCATATATAATCAGTGGAGTCTTTGGTCAGTAGCATACAAGCCGCCTCTGCTTATTTAACCCTCAGCGGCCTTTGATGTGTCCCTGGAGCCTCTCATTTAAGCGGTGGCCAGCAGTCTGAGGGCAGCAAGGGTCAGTAGCCAGTCAATTGGAACCCTCGAGGGATGCTGAGATTCCAGCACTACTTCTAGAGATTGTGTGTGTGTGTGTGTGTGTGTGTGTGCGTGTGCGTGTGCGAGTGCAGTGTGAAAAAATGTGCCACGAATTTATGACTTCCCTCAAAATCAAATTGCATAATATCACAGGATACTTAAGATGACAAAAACAATTTCTCACTCCGCCCCAAAAAAACAAAAAAATTTTATTATTTCAAAAGATACATCAGCAAGACAAGATCCACAAAACTGAGCCACTTTGCGATCAGTGTCAATGTATTTCGTCTACAAAGGAGGAAAAAAATTCCATGTCCATTAGAGGCAAAATAAGAAGACAAGGTGAGAAATACCCCTTGATGGCAATTTCTTTTTTCCCCATTAGAATGGGGCCTATTATTTGTTAAAGGGAAATGCCCATTAGCTATGAAAAGCTGCCATCATTTATCTCCCACAATACATGGCTGTAAATTATGGCATTATCTCAGGAGAGAAAGAGAGAGAGAGAGAAAGAGAAGGGGGGGCTAGAATTAGAAAGAACTCAGGATGTATTCCACATGCATACATTACTGCCACAGTGTGTGTCTAACTAGAAGAAATAAACCCTTAGTCACTGCTCCTTGAAAGAGCTGCTTCAGTTTCCACATTTACTTCTGCCTTCATTATTTTGCCCATATTGTGCTGCCCTAATAGACACAGATAGCTAGACAGACAGTGAAAAGTGAAAGTGCCTATTCTTGTTATTGTGAGAACACAGCACATCACAACGAAATTGGACTTCTGTGCACAAACCGTGCAGCAGGGGGCAGCTATGAAAGCACCCAGGGAGCAGTGACAGGGACGGTACCTCACTCATGGGTACCTCAGGGCAACCTATTGGTAAGGGGTTTGAACCCACAATCTTCCAATCCCATGGCCAACTCCCTAAGCACTAGGCCACCTGCCCTATAGATATGGCATTAAAAATAATTGTGTTTTCATTCATTCCTGAAAATCACCTGGTCAGTCAGTCAGTCAGTCAGTTTTCTGCCACTTGTCCCAAACGGGGTTGCGGGGGAGTGCTGGAGTCCATCCCAGCTCACACAGGGCGAAGGACGGGGGACATACCCTGGACAGCCCATCGCAGATCACCTGATCAATCAAATCTAAATCAAATTACCAAGCTGTTGTTTTACACATTCAGTGAGTAGTGTAGGTGTTGCCATGTATGTTCCTATCCCAACTGCAGTAAAGTGAAAGTGAAAAAAGTGAAAGTGACAACCCTTGTCATTGCGAGGTCACAGCACAGCACACGCGAACAACAACAAAATTGGACCTCTGCATTTAACCCATGCACACAAACACCGTGCAGCAGTGGGCAGCTATTGAAAGCGCCCGGGGAGCAGTGACGGGGACGGTACCTTGCTCAAGGGTACCTCAGGGCAACCTACTTGTGAGGGAATTGAACCCACAATCTTCCAATGCGGGGCAACTCCCTAACCACTAGGCAGTAATATATCAGTATAGTTGTGTCAATGTTGTGCTAAAACATTGCTTAAAATACAGATAAACAGACTGTATATACAGATAGAGAATCTCATCAGCTCTCTCGTATTTGCCCTCGGAAGTGGCCCTGAACTCTCCATTCTGGGCGTCCTGCAGAACTGCTGTAGAATTAGAGTTCAGCACAGAGCAGAGCATGAAATCATCAGCGTTTCTACCATACACTCCCGCTTGTGACTGGGATTCAGCAGGGTATGAGTTACAGGCTTTTATTTTCTTAAATGGCTGGTTTGGCAGGAATGGTCTCCATTTGAGATTTTTAATATTTATGTATTTTTACAAAGGTGCCAAATCAGTGTGGGCTGTATAGAGGTATTCATTTTAGCATGAATTATCAGCGTGAATCATGAAAATTGTTCTAAGTGTGTGTACTTGAACTCCTAAAAGACAGACAAACAGACGGACAGGCCCTAACTTTGCTTTCCTTCGCTCATAACCCGAGGCCCCGAGCATGGCGGCCTCCTCGTTGCCTCTGGAGACAGTTGCCAGGCGCCATAAAACTCCCAGCATGCCACAGGAGCCTGGAACCCGCAAGTGAGGGCTGAAGGTGAAAGGCGCGGCGTGGCCTCCGGGCTCCGTCCTGCAGGAAGAGAAAAGAGAGAGAGAGAGACAGGGGTGTTTTCATGTTAGCATGTCCCTCTGCGAGGGGTACTGTCTACGCGAAGGTAAAGAAAAGACGAGCGCACGCTTTGTGCCCAGGCGCCCTCCTCATTTCACGAAAGCGAGGACATTTAGCCACGGCGTGTCATTGTTACCTAGCAACAGTTTAATTAAAATGGCATCAGCGACCTGGGAGGCTTTTTTCCCCAGCAAAAAGCGGGTTCTCTGTTTTTTTAGATTTCCCCCTTTTTTCACCTTCTCCTCTTTTTTCCTTTCCCCTTATTGGACAAATTCTTAATGGCCGTTGCTGCTCAAGATCGTGACATAATTCTGTCTCACTTTCATTCTAGCAACACGAGTGATGAAAGAACAGATGTGTGACAACACTGAGCAGATCTAAAGCTACATCCCACTGAAACCGAATTCAGATCAATCCCGATTAAAGTAACAGATGAAAACTAGCCTTCTTTATTTACTGCATGTTTAGGAACAATGTTCATCAAACTGATCTGAAAGAAATACATACAAATGGCCATTTAGAGGTTTGATGAAAGTATGTTCCCTTTCCATGATCGAAGGTGAGGACAATAATTAAAGCCTGCATTTGCCTCTTTAAAAAGAAACACAGTGAAAACAGCTGCAGGATCATTAGGCCGCACTGCATTCAAAGTTCAGGGTCAATGCACTGTTGCTGGATGATTTCAGAGGAATTAAGATGATTAATTTCATAGATAGATAGGTAAACAGATAGATTGATATGTAGACAGACAGATAGACATAGATAGATAGATGGATAGATAGATGGATGGATGGATAAAAAGATTGGCATTTGCAACACTATTATCACAAAAGGCTGCAAACAAGCCCTCTAGTAAATCACTATATAATGTGAGCATCCAAATTCATGGGCTGTTTTGATGAATCAGGGTTTTCATTTGATCCAACAAATTAAAGTAAATTGAACTAAAGTAATTCAGGCCAAAATTTAATCGTGCAACATCTGTAGTGGGCTGTAATATATTGTAGAGCATATCACAACAGCAATAAATAGTAAATACATAGTGTGGTAATTTGGTAAATATCTTAAAGCTCAAAGAGATAGACATACAGGTAGAAACGGTAAAGAGACCTCAAAACACATATTCTCTGCTTTTTTAATACATGATATTTTTAGATGGTGGTGTAAGGCAGGAACAGGAACATTTTTAATGGGTAAAAAAAAAAAATCATAATTGTAGTCTCCACTTCCAAAGTTAGTCAGTGAGAGTGTCACTTTCAGTGAATTGACGTGAGAATACATACTGCCATGGGCTGCTCCATGTCCTAAAAAGGTGATGAAGGAGAATTTTAGATCAGGCTGAGGGAATGATGGAACCTAATTTTAACTATTCCTCCTGGGACCTCTTCTTTTGGCGCTGCAAATGAGTCGTTACTTTCCATTTGCTTTCTGTCAATTTGAGATTCAGGAAAACACACAACATGGTTTTCGGTGTAACGTGGTGTAATACAGCTAGATTAAAGCTCCTGGATGAAAGCAGGTCCATACGAGAAATGAAAATCTTTTTTTAATGTTTTATTTTTTGGTAGTTTATGTTATAAAAAAACAGTTCCAGCAGAGTACAAATTGTGTTTCTTAAATTAGTTTTCATTTTCAAATATAAAGTCTGTATATCACACATTTTGAACCAGACAGGAAATGTTCGAGCCACAAAGCAGTTAACCCATTTTCTGATGATATATACTTTATGAGGACTTCCTTAAAAAAGCTTAATTTCCAAGTGAACAATTTAACGTCAAAGTGTAACCCCTGACCTTGTGAGATTTTTCACCGAATTGTGTCTGAGATTTGAGACAACGATTACGATCTTGTGATTGACAATGATCAGTCGTGGACACATTTGCCTACTCTGTTCACCACAAGGGAGGACTAGGTGGGAAAGAACACTAGTGGGTGTATGGATCCTATGCTGCCAGCTAATGTCTATTTTTCCAGACGCACTCCTCCACTCTCACAATGACCACAATGATTGCACGTGGTCCTGCCTGGCCACGGCAGACAATAGGCAGGGCCCGGGGCCATATGCTGGGCCTCTTGATACAGGTTGGTCTTTAGGGCCGTCTGTGGGAAAAGGGGTCCTTGGGCTGATCCAGACGAGGAAGGTCGCAAGGGCTTGCTGAAAGCAGACTCTGGGGCAATGTCATCGTCAAGCTCCTTTACAAAAATGCCCACTTTCAAAGCTCCCCACAAAAGCTTGATGGAAAATCGTGACATGGGCCTCTACCTCTAACACTAATGCTGGGTGAGCCCAATATCTTTTGCTTCGTTCAAATTTTAAATTGGTACAAAGTGGTCAATTACTTCTGTAGTAAAAACGTTGTTACAATGTAGGACTGGGACTTGGATCACCGTGGCAACCAAAACCACAACTGGATCATGTAATTTGTCTGAGCAATTTTAAATTGACAATGAAATAAACTGCATAATAACAAATCTTTGTATGAATATACGCAACCAAAACAGGCTGCGCCACCCCCGTCCAAAATATATAATTAAAAGTGAAGCGGCCATAATATGTGTAGCGGATTTCTATATGCAAGAGAGGCCTTTCTCACACCCTTCCCCCATGCCGCACAAACACTGCCATTTCTCTACTTCATTACTATGCATATAACCCTCTCACAGTAGCATGCATTAATTAGCGTGTAGATAACTAGCTGCACCCTCTCATTCACAGTCTCAGACTCTTTCATTAGCATGACAGTGGCTCACACGCTTGTTCCTCCATGCCATTCTAGGGCCCCTGGTTTGAAAGAGGGCTCCTTGGACGCAAATCTTCCGGCCGCTTTTGTCCTTGGCCTCATATGGCGTTGCTCTCATAAGTAAGCAGGGGTTGCTTACTGCTTAAAGTGTGTGTCACATGTTTCCTCAGGTTTCTAAAGCCTTATTCCAACAAACCTACCTTGTGTTAATGTTGCACTCACCTTACCCTCAAAGCTTCTGGCTGTTATAAGGATAATCACAAAAAATAGGTCAGCGTTAATATCAAGCATGCTAGTTTTCTTTTCAAGGTTGAAAAAAATGGCCTTCCTGTATTAATCCACTATCTTCAAGAGCTTTACAGACCCCTCCGATGCTGTCTATCCCTGTTTACCACTTACCTCCTCTCCCATTTGGAAAGATCCAGACCTCTGTGCCAGATTGTAATCCTGCCATGCTCCGTTCGGAAGGGCCTTGCTTGGATTTCAAGGTAAAGCGCCTCATTAGCTCTGGCCCTTGAAAGACGCCAGGACCATCTCATATTCAGTTACGGATTCCCTTTGAATAGAGTGTGTAAGGCAGAGAAACGAGAGTGGATCCTTTACTACCTGAGAGGAAAGGAGGGGGACAGCCTGCTGAGGCCCTAGTAATTTCTCCCAGTCATTACGGTCTTGTGCCACCAACAGATCCCAACGTCCTTTCAGCCTGGCTTGAGGATAAAGGCTCTCAGACATTAAAAAGCAAGCAGGTCTTAGGTTCGAGTTCTGTTCTAATGGAGCTGTGGAAAAGGCCTGTGTGCTGAATTACTAGGCTAGTGTTAAGAACTGTCGTTGCATTATTAACACTGAATTATATGTCAGCATCCTGCATTTTTACTTCATTAATAACAGTAGGCTAAGAAATTATGTAATAAATCATTGTGGAATTTACTCTACAAAAATACAAAAAGTATACCACACTTAAATGGTTATTCCCAAAATGCCTAGTGGGCATAATTGTCTTTTTGAGGACTCTCATTCTCTTTTAAAAGACTATTCACTTTACATCTCTATAAGTTGTCTACCCTTTTAAAATGGGGTTAATGCAGAAAAAGTCCAGTTATTTGGTCATATTTTGCTTTTTATTCATGAAAATGGATTGAAAAAAAACCTGATTTAGACACTGTAAGCATACAGTGTCCCACAGTTTTGTAAAAAAACAACATTTGGATATAAAGTATTATTTTGCTCTTTATCATATATAAGGATCTGATAACGTTATTGAAATAAAAAATAACTTCAAATGTAAAAAACAGTTTTTGGTTTAATTATCATTTCTGATGCTTAAAGTCAATGGGAATCAACCTCCGCAACTGTTTTCACGAAAACACAGTCATAATTCTACGTCTTTATTGTTTCAAATTTATATTCAAATTATTTAGTTCATATCAAAATGCTTTAATTAATGAAGTATTGTTTATAGCCTGGACTCTATAGTCCATTCTCGAGTAGCGACTTGACTAAAAAACATGACATGAGGCTTAGACTGAATTGAAAAGAAAACTTTTTGAATCTTGTTTTAATAAGTGTTTTAATTACTGAAATAATAAAATAACACCCTTTTATTATATTATGGAATAAGACTTAATATGATTTAATATGGTCCAGAATCCAGTTTGAGCTGATGAAGAGTATTTTCTTTTTCCTCATCAGAGAAGATAATTCTAGTCATACTTAAACAATGAGGGAAAAAATGTACCGCCATGAGCTGATCGTATTTATGCATTCTGCAAAGGGCATACACGCTAGTTCCCCGGAATCTCACTCCAGTGCCCTGCTCGATGTAGTTAAATGCAGGACTGTTGGGTTCGGACCCTTAACTGAGTCTGAGGAAGCATGGCTCAAGACGTCAGAGCAAGGCACTTGGCTTTCAGTAGTGCAGCTACAGTTGCTTGTTGCTCCTTTTAATGATCCATCTCTCAGAGAAAGCTGAGAGAGAGCACGGCCTCTTCTAATGAGGACTCGCTCAGAGCAAGGGCCGGCGAGGGCTGACAAGGCTGGGGCGGGGACGTGGCAAAGCAGAATCACAACACTATAGAAAAGATATACTCTTCTTTATGTTGAGAGTTGCTTTTTTTATAACTGTTTAGCATTTACTTGAATGTTGAATTTTTTTTTTTGTTTTTTAAATGTGAACTTCAAATCCAACCTGTTAGAAATGACATTAAAGACATCAGATAATACTTTGATCAGCATTTTTAAGGATGTATTCCACAAATGTCTATGTTCATTTAGCAGAAGAAACATGATATTTTTCTTGTTGGTTTGTAATAGCTTCAAGTATTCTACAGTTTTTATCTTCACATGGTTACAATTGGTTACTAATGCATTCAGCTCAGCCACCAACTATTAACCCATTAAATAACACCTCAATGGAGTTAACATTATCCTAATCATGATCTATGAACCTAATTTTAATGTCAAAATACGGTAAATCGGACAATGAACTAGCTAATCAGGTTTTGTTTAAAAAAATATTGTTAATGGATCGGCAAAAAGTTAGCTGTCAACTTTTGAACATTCAAGCAATTTTTCTGAAAGGATGTTCAACAACCACAAAAGCTACATAAATGACAAGTGCATCAGTGTTTTAACACACTTTGAAATGTCCCTGTTTATTATTAGTTTTAAAATGTAGCTTTTATTTTTATGTCTGATTTTCTGCTGCTGTTGTGGGAAAGGCAAATAGAAAGTATTCTACAGATAAGTACAAAAACAATCATTTAGATCAGGAATTTCTTTGTTGGGCCACAGAAAAAGAAAGAGGTTTACATCTTACCTGGTCATCTCTCCATAATGGATATTGACCTACATCAACCATTTTTTTAAATGGCAGTAGAAATCTGATCATGAAGGTGTGCTGTTAATTATAAAAAAGTGTAATCTGTCCTGGTGCAGCTCAGTTCAACTGAATGAAATTTGTAATGCCATTATTTGTTCAGGGAATACATCAGGAATGCAACAAGAACACACAGCCTAACAACTGTAAGGAACAGAAGCAAAAAGTGGAAAAAAGGAACTTCTTTTCAAGCTCATTTGGGTGATTTTATAGATTTGTAACGTTTGTTGCCTTAAAGAAATGTTAAACCTGTTTCATTCTCAAAGAACAACTTGTAAATGAAAGAACTGTGAACAATGTTTTTTCTTTACATTTGGCTCCTACGCTCTTAAATGTTTCCAAGCTATGGATTTTATTTTTTTTTTATGTTGAGGTATATGCAAAATTATAGACAAAATTACACTGATCAGCCATAACTTAAAAATCCTCTGTCTGATATAGTGTAGGTCTCCCTCATGCAAGCGATACTGCTCTGACCTGTCACATCAGGGACTCCATCTAAGCTGCAAGGTGGGGCCTCCATGGGTCAAACTATTTTGGTCCAGCACATTCCACAGGTGCTCGGTCAGTCTGAGATGTGGGGAATTTGAAGGCAAAGATAAAACATTAACCTCTTTTATGTTCCTGTAACCATCCTCAAACCGTCAAGCATTGGAAGCTATGACGGACTGTGTTTTGACACTTTTTTTTATCATAGCCAGCATTAAGTTTTTCAGCAATTTGTGCTACAGAAGCTCTTCTGTGAGATTATACAATACAGGCTAGCCTTCATTCTCTGCAATAATCAAGTGCTGATGACCCTCTCACCGGTTTTACTGGTTGTTCTTACTTGGACTGCATGCTGGAAACAACCCTCAAGATCTGCCATTTTGAAGAAGCTCTGACTCATTCATCCAGCCATTGTAATCTGGGCCTTTCAAAGTCAGTCAAATCCTTCTGTTTGCCTATTTTTGGTAATTCCAATTTATCAGCTTCAAGAACTACTTCACTTGCTGTCTAAAATGCCCACCCCTTAAAAGGTGCCCCTGTAGCAAGATTATCAATGTTCTTCACTTTGCCTTTCAGAAGATTTAATGTTATGGATGATCAGTGTATATCTATTTTTCCGAAATAGTTCTTCAAATGCTCACTGAATGTTTTTTTTTTTTTTTTTTTGAGAGCCAGACGTATTTTTCCTCTGATGTCATTTGCTGCAAGAATGCTTTCTTGTTTCCATTGGCACCTTTATTTTTAAACAATTTGAAATGTATAATGCAGAAAATAGACCATCATAAGCTTGTGTTTGTTATAAGCTGAAACAGAGAGCCAGGGATGCAAGAGCTGATTAAACACTGGACGTCATAGAACTGTGCAGAACCGCTGAGAGAACTTTTGGAAACACTCTATGGATTCCGTATATTATTAAAGTAGGGGGTTGCTGGCTGCACTTAGACAGTAAATGAAACGACTTGTAGGCCTCAGCAGGCACTGAAGTGAGGAAAGGGAGTTCAAACAAGCAAACCATGTTGGGACTGGGCAAATCAAAGACACAGAGGATGGAGTACTAAGAAACACACACACACATACTTGCCTCGCAGCACTCCGCAGGGGCTAAAGCACTCCGGCCAGCCTCAGGCTGTGTGTGAGAGCGCGAGAGGTGCGTGCAGGATCAGTTCTGCCGCAGAAACTCATGTGGCCGCTTTCATACAGCAGCTCGATTGACAGAGTTTCAGGAGAGGACATGAACACATACGCTACATTGATGCTTCTTATGTGGACACTCCTAGGTGTATGTAATGTTTCTGAAAACTCAGATTAATCATTCAAATATAACTATAGTAAACACAATTAAACACAAAAGTTGTGATATGTTATATATTGATAAGAAATGTAATTTTGATAGTGATGTTCAATATTTCAAAACTGTGGTTAAAAAGTGATTAATATATGTAAATGATTCTCCTTTTTTTTTTTAAACCAAGAAAATCAGCACTTCACTTTTTCTGGTTTCTGAGCTCTATATTACTAGATTTTGTTATTATTAAATTCCTCCACTTAGTATTTGTTAAGAAAACATAGAATAATATAGAATCTAATTAAAATTCATATTCGTCTTTTCCTGCGGCTATTGCAAATTATTCAGATGTAGATTTAGCTGTTTTATGTTGGGCAAAAAAGGGCATTTTTATATCTTATGGAGCAGCGTATTATCAGCGTATTAGTGTCTGTTTTTACTTCTTTTTTTTTTCTAACTCTATCATGAGTTTCCATGAGTTATCAGTCATATATTTGGATCATGGCTTAAGAACACGTTGAAATATGAGAAGACACTGCATGACTGCAAGAGGGAAGGTAACTCAAAGCTCAGGACTGCAGTTCTGATCAGCTTCTGTTTAAGTGTGAAGGATGGACTCCCAGAGACAGACAAACAGATGAGCAGGGGGTGGTGGTGAGGTGCAAAAGCTTTGAAACAGGAAATGGTAGAAATTGCAATTTACAGTACATTAGATTGGAAGGAAGAGAAACTTGGTCCGCCTCCCAAAGGTCAGTTATTTCATGACTAAATAATATATCTCTTAAATTTGGCAATCCACAGGTTTCATTGTCATAATAGCAAAATTTAGAATTGTTATTATTAGATTTTGAAACAATGATGCCAAACCTAAATAAAATTTTTACATTTAAGTTTAGAAAAAAGGTTAAGGTTGACTTCCGCTGCATATAAATGCAAATAAATAAAGTATCTATTTTGTGTCTTTGTACTTTGTACATAAAGGGGATCAGCATGTCAGGTACCACTGGACAGTGCTATGTCATAATGGTGTGTTACAGATCATAAAACGCATAGTTAATAGGGACAGTGTTACGTCATAAAGGATAGTGTCTTAGTTCATAAAACACAGTATGTAAGGTCGTCTAGGACAACGTATTAGAAATGATGGAACCGTGGTCATAAAGGACAGAATGTTAGGTTGGAAAAGGTGGCATTATGGGACAGTCTTAAGGAACAGCCCCATGCCGGATGTTATGTTAGATCATTATTGAAGTTAGGTCATAAACATATATGAGAAAAGACTACGTGAAGTCATAAAGCACAGTGTGTTAGGTAATTTGGCAGAGTGTGTAAAATCATTAGGAACAGTCTGAAGTAATGTGGCATCATGTGTTAAGTCATAAAGCAAGGTGTGTTACATAATATAGATCAATGTGTTGAACAGTATGACACAGCATGTTAAGTCATTAAGAACAGTATGAAAGAATACGGCACAGTGTGTAAATTATTTAAGATCAGTGTGCTAGGTACTGTTGTAAAGTGTGTTAAGTCATTAAGAAGAGTGTTTTAGTTAAAAATGCTGAAGCCTATGTATAGTCTTTACCTTTGACAGAGAACATTAGTACGCATCAGCTGAAATTTATTTTTTTTGGTCTCGTTATGAAGTGATACTTGGGAAGTACCTGCATTTATTGTATTCTTAAAGGCTGGATGGCTGTTTGTAGTCAGACATACCTTTAATTTAAAGATAGCACTGTTTTATTTAGCCATTTAAAAGCAAGATGCTATAAAACACAAATTTATGAAAAAGGTCGGCTGTAACCAAAGCCTAGTACAGTAGTATAGAATCAAGTACCCTGATTTTTTATTTTTTTGCAAGCCTTAATTAACTCAAAAATGTACACTTCCCCCATTTTCTTTCATAAATACACACATAAATGCAAATGCACACGCACGGTCACAAACACACACATACATATAAATACTGCGGCCCCCCGTCGGGCGCCTAAGGAGATGAAAGCCAGTGCAGCTGCAGCCACCCTGGTGCGGTGCAGTGCTCTCAGGAGGAGCTCTCAGCATGACACAAAGCAATGGTGCAATGCATAGACACACACACATAGACAGACACACTCACACCATAAAAATATCATATACCTTTAGTTATATAGAAATTCAGCTCAGAGGCAGAGTTGATCAGAGAATATGTTTGTATTACACTCCAACCAATACATCTCTTGCTGAATGTGGCGGTCCAGAGATTTCATTATCATTTTACAACTATTTAGAATAGCAATTATTAGATGCTGAAACATTGATGATGCAAAAATGAATTAAAAACCGAAAGTATTTACACAGAGTGGAAGAAAAAAATGAATAGACCTCTGATGCAAATAAATGCAATTAAAAAACTATTAGCATGAGAGGATTACCTACACAATTTATAATTGTGGAATATATTTAAGCCAATCACATTCAGACAATACAAACAACCTCCAACCATTCAATCACGCATTGTGGGAATCTTGTTTAGGGAGTTTGTTTTCTTTTTTGTTTTGTTTTGGGGGGTTTTTTGGGAGCTTTTTATGTAAGTTTTAGTTTGATAATCTAAAAGGACATTAATTTAATTAATCAACTGCAATATCAGTAAAGCACTGTGTAACTAACTATCAACAGATCCCATTAATTATCAGAATTTCTAGGCCCTTAAAATCAATATCGGTGACAAAATTCATATTGGCCTGGCCCTAAGTCTCCTTCCCATCTAAAGTACCTATATTTATATTCCACGGCAACAACCAGTTCAATATTGCTTCTATAGATATGTTTAGATCCATACGGACACGTACCTGTTAAATTTATAATCAGGTAACACACCTTAATCCTTGACATATTAATGACCACAATGTCCTTTATGACCTTGTAAAAGTCCTTATACATTAACACGTAAGAAACATTCTTTTTCAAGTAGGCGACCAGCAACTTTATGCCAACAAGTGCACTCAAAATGGCAATGAATACAGCCTGACTTCATCTACAAATCATCCAGCCAGGATTAGCTTTAAATCAGTCTTATTTTTTCTGTCATTTTATTGGCTAGAATATGTACTGGGCCAATCACACAGGAAGCTTTGTTTGAAGAACACTGGGATGCCCTTCAATGCTTTGGCCCCATTCATCTCGCCAAATAATCCCCTTTAAGAATTTAACCGGCGAGAAGAACGGCGACGAAACCGTGCCAGTAATAGTGCAGAGAACCTTGGATGTCTGTATGAATATTTACCCTGTCATCATTGCTAGAGGACGCAGATAAATCTCTCTGCTTTGGCTGTTCTGGCTTCAGGGTGAAGACTTGGGGGGAGGGGTGGGTATAGGGGATATAGAAAATGAGAAGATGGCTGACAGTGAAGGAATCAGCTGCTGGCTGAAGACAGGTGCTGAATACTTCATACTGTACAAGCATTGTGATCACAGTGGATAATGCGAGCTTTTTACTGCCGTGAATAGCTTACAGGTATAGCCTGACAAGGAACATACACACTGCAAGCTTGAAACTCAGACAGCTGATTAATTAAAGTCACCAGCTGGACCTAATCTAATTCCCTATATTACACCTTTTTCAAATTAAGTGCCATTCATCAAGAAGAGCAGTAAAGAGATATTGCGATGGGATACCGTAGAATGATGTGGCTTCATACCGTACCATTTGTAAGCATCGCGCATATTGCAAATGGAGTATTGCTTGAACTAGCTTGCCTACAATGTCTGTAACTTGAATAGCCCTCTTGGGTACACTTCCTCTTATTGTGGAAGTATTACAAATCTGTCAGATTTTAATGGGCAAAGTATTGTTCCTTTTATGGAATGTATTTGTGGGGCCAAACTATGGCATTTCATCTAGTAGCATTAAAACGTACAATTTTTCATGCTTTGTCGGACAGATATGTTTTGAAATGTGTGTGCTCAGATAATCTTAACCTTGCTTTGAGTTTCAGGGAAATATGAAAGTTAGTGCCTCTTAGCTATTGGTTCCTCAGTAAACAGACAAATCACAAGCAATGGTGCCATCTTCTGATGACATCACCACTGCAGTGACCTCATCTCACTTTCAGCGCATCTCTTGGCAGTTTTTACATCTCTTCTCTGTCTCCATTCTCTCTCTCTCTCTCTCTCTCTCTCTCTCTCTCTCTCTCTCTCTCTCACACACACAGTAGCCCCCACTACGCCTGGAGTGTGCAGCCCCTGTACATCCAGGGGCCTTTAGGAAGGCAGCAAGCCGGAAAATGACCACATGCCGTCCTGGTCAACTCTGCCACTCCCAGTTCAGCCTGGTTCTCAGGGAGCTATTGAGGGGCTTCTTCGTCTCCAAGCCAAAGTCTACCAAGTCTACCCTAGCTGGGGTCAACCCCATATGGGAGACCCCCTGCATGAGACAATAGGGCCCAGGAACGTGGGAAAAACACATCAGACGGCTGCCTGTCACGAAGACGAGGCAGGCCAGTGGCCTTTGAAAGCTGTCCCGTGGGAGCACTTTGTGTCAATAGAGAAGGGCTGAACAAAAGAAAAGGTCTTTAGTTATACGTATTCATATCCCTTAAAGTATCAATGTCATTAGCCCTAAATCCACACTGGACATGAAACTGCAAACTACACCTGGCTTCATGGCTTTCACTTTTGTTTTAAATTGGCTGATTAAGAGTTTGTTTTACAAAGTAAAACCAAATCCAAATTCTGCTCAAAGTTGAAAAAATTATATACGTTTAAAGTATATGTTGCCTGTTGCAGATTTCTATAACATCTATATTTTTATACATTTATTGGATATTAGCCAATGAATGTGACATCAATTTAGCATTTTTAAACTGATTACCATCTCCCTTTACATCCCTGGTCATTTAACCTCTGGCCTAATAGATGACTAACAGCCACCCTTGTTTGCTAACCTCCATATGGAGGGGGTGGTGGTACAGATCAATAGGCTGGTGAAATGACCTATTTTGAAAGGGACAGGAAACTCCCCATGTTCATGGCAAGCTTGACCAGTCTATCATTGGCCACTTTAATGGTCACTATCAACTTAACCTATGACCCTGATTCTTTCCATGATTCAAACCCTTTTAAGAGGTGCAAGATCAGTTGTTTGTTGCTTTCATACAAAACTGATTTTGGATGTACTGATAAATGGGCCACAGCAATGCTTTGTTACCTTTGTTATCATTTTTCACTAAACAGCAAGAAATAAAATATTCCAACATTTAAAAAGACTGACCCGTTATTAATGAAAACAAGTTATATAACATATAACTCACTGCTAAATGTTTTAATGTATGTAAATTCCAGTTCCATTCAGATTGGCTGAGAAGTGTACTGCTACTACACTTTTTAAAACAATTGTTGTATCGTTCACTGAGTGCAGCAGGCCAACATCAGGTTCAAAACCTGCCGTTGCCCCCAAGTTATGACAGCAGAACAACTACACACCTCAGAGTTTGTCAGAAAGGAAAAATCAAAAAAAGCTGAGCTGAAGATGGCAATGATCATATCAGTTTATAGATAATATTACATAATCACAATTTTTTCTTTTTTGGCAGAAGAAGCTGCAAAAATTAAAATATGCCTGGTGCTTTATTGTTACCTTATTTTGCAAAACTTTGTATTTTGTCTTTTTTTTTTGTCTTTGAGATGTTTTATGCACATTGTTTGCATATAACACATGTTTTGTATGATCAGTGAATGATGAGCAATGAGCACCTCCTTTATCAGGGAATTTTAGCCTTGTGGCCACTGCTCTAAGGTCAAGCCAATAACAGCTTTGGCCATGCTAGTGGCCATCCTCTACAAGGAACAAAAGCTCTTGTTAGTTCAGAACACTTGGTAACACCCTGTCTGTGACCTCATTAGGGCCTAAATGTGCCTGGTCATGGTGGAGATGCATTGGGGTCTCAACCCTTATGACCCTGAACTTTCAACCTTTTCCCAAAGGAGATGGTCTCCAGTGGACCACAGAGCTGGAGACTGGTGGTCTTCATGTGGGGTAAGAAGAAAAGATGATTGATTTCATTTGTGAACATGATTTTGGTATTCAAGAGCTGTCATTAAATATTTCAATATAACTTTTTTTTTAAAAATATATGGTTGTGAATCATAACAAGCTCTTTCGGTAACACTTTGAGTATAACAGTAAACATAAGGCTACATGACATCTACATAAGCCTTTTATGACAACTGACAAATTTACATTCAAATTTTTTTACTTTTACTTCAACAACCTGTCTTTAAGGCTACTTTTGGTGGAATAAGCCTTCCTTTACAAATGCAGGTTCAGATGTCCTGATGCCCTGGTTAAAAGTGTTAAAACACTCAAGATAGTAGTTGTTGATGAAAAAAAAAAGCTTTTGTCTGGAAAGTTGTCTGGAACACTTTATGGCCCTACATGCCCCCAGTCAATGATAGCAACCGGTATTAGTGAACACTCCAGACTTTTGGCCTGAACTGAGCTTCTAGGCCTCTTCTTTGAATGGGCCAAACTGCAGGAGAAGCCAGGGTTGGCGCCTAGGCCCCAGAGTCTTCCCCCAAACAACTCCTTTTTACTCTTTCACTCTTTATCCCCCTTTCCCCTTCTCCAGCCTCCTGTCCTCCTCGCTTTCCACAGTGCTGGCTGTGCATGGGCAGGTAAGAACTCTGGCCAGCCTGCCGCTCGCCCTCTAGGACGGCAGATTAGAACACGTCCACCCGCCAGCCCCTTTCATCCTTGGCCAGAGCATCAACGGGTGGGCTAGTCTAGATTTGTTCTCTCTCTCTCCTCTCTCTCCTCTCTCTCTCTCTCTCTCTCTCTCTCTCTCTTTCCCTCTCTGTCTCTCTCACTTTCTCTCTCTTTCCCACTTCATTTCTCTCTTCTACATGAAGGGAGGTTGCTTTGGCTAGGGGAGACAAACCAAGTGGCATGAAAAGAGGGGGAAGAAGGGTGGGCACTGGAGGGATAGGGGAAAAACCTGAGGAAAAAAGGAGAACGAACGTTGTCCTTTTCAAATGGATGGGAAATGATTCGAGGGGGGGATTTGCTGACAATTATACGGTGTGGGCTAATCAATTCAGTCCATTCACGGTGTGGAGTGGACTGATCCGCCCGAACAAAGGGCTGGTCGGCGGGGGAGGTACCTGAGAAATGGGCCGTCCCGGTGTAAGTAGCATGGGGAGACGCCTCCCCCCTCTGAACAGCACCAGAGCATATGGCCTGGCTATGAACTTATTAGCCAGAGGATTAAGACCAAAGCCAGGAGCCAGAGGGCCACACTGCGGCCCCCTACAGACCTGTGTGCTGAGGTGCACTTCTGCTCAGTCATAATGGCATGATAGTTTCATTTATACAGATTCTCTTAGTGAGGGTTACGTTTTACACGTCTTCCTCTGTTATATGTCTTATCGTTTAAAAAAATCTATCAATGATGTCAACGGTAAAAGGGAAAAGATAAAGAAAATAATATAAGCCTGTGTTAATATTAAAAGATAACACTTCTCAAAATTTTGAGGATCTACCCATCATGTATGCACAATATGTAGCCAGCTGGCATTTTCCATTAATGTTAAAAATAAAGCATCAGTATTATCATATGTTATCAGTGCACCATTCTCATGTACTAATAATACCAGCAATAATGCTGTGGACCAGTAAGAAATTCTGTGTCTTGTTTTTGCTCATCAGCAACCAAGGTTTGCTTTGCCTCACAGACAGTGAATCTTTGGAGCAATTTGAAGTTTCTCATTAACTGCACTGATGGCTGCTGAGGTGGTATTATGCTCAGAGCTGCTGAAAAGGGACTGGAGAGAGGCCAGATTGCGCAGTGGGTATATTCATGAGCAGATCTTGCTCAGGAGGGAAGCTCTTCTCCAAGACTTTGATGTGATGGAGAGGGTGACAGGTGATTGTGCCGCCCTTTCATGCCTGTCAGCAAGACTGCGTGACCTCTTCAACCTCTCCTCTCACCTAGTGGCAGTCAACAAGCTCCTCCCAGTGTGTGTTTAGGAGCTGAGGACGCCCACTCCAGTGCCAGACCAAGGTGGGTCTCCGCCTGGTTCCTCTCAGTTCTAAGAGAAGGTCAGCAAGGTCATCCACTCAGCACAAAGGGGCAGTATTTGCGTTCTTTGATAAATCCCTACTCCTCGTAAAGGTATGATGAGGGTGCCCTCCTAGTGCTTAAGTCCAGATTATGAAGCAGGAGGAGGGTGCTAGCATGTTCAGAACCACACAGTGGACAATGGGTGATGGATAAAAGAGTTGGGGCTTACTTTCTTTTAACATTTGTTCTTAGTGGCCCTGTACTTCATTGCTGTTCCATTTTCAAAAGGGATATTTTTTGTGTCTTGTCAGTGTCATCATGATATTTTGTATTGTTTTCATCACCTTTGCCTTTGTGCATTCCTTTTCATCCTCAGTTTCATATCCTCTTCTTTTTTAAAGCAATATTTATATCTGTTAAGGTAACACTAAGGTTCTTGATCACTTCGTAATGGGAGCTCCTAGAAGGTATAAGTGTTTGTTGTCCTTCGTCCCTTTCGTGACGTCCCTTCCCCTTCCCCTCCTTTTGTCTTTATAGCAGAAGTCAACCAGATTGAGGATTCATTAAGGCAGAACCGAGAGGTTGGCCACTAATGAGAGAGGTTTCAACAGGGCCTGCCGGCTCCAGCAAGCCGTGTGCTCCCTCACTCCCGTCTGTCACATGACAGCAAGGTTAACCTACTTCAGAGGACTCCGTCTTTACCAACGTCTCTCAGAACTTCAAGGAGAATTGTTGAGTGCACCTCCCTCACTCGCTACAGTAAAGACAATGCAATTCTGCCTGTCTCGCGTCCCCTCCCACACACAGAAAAAAAAGAGAGACAAAAATAGATGAGGCTTAGTGCCTATAATTGAAGAAGAAGTCCTCCTCATGGTCAGGCTTGTCACTCTCTATCAATACTTATATGTTCATTCTGTGGCATTATTTTGCACACACATGTCTACAGGCTCTCTTGGCCTTCTTAATTTGGCTGTCTCTCTGTGAGGTGACTTTAAAGAGGCTTCTGACAGAAGAACAATCACCCACATATGACTCTGTGCTGTCTTCAGGCATGACTGAGAGCATTCATTTGTTTTGTTTAGTCAATCTGAGAACAAACTGCATTTTAGGTTCATTTACTTGACACTTACTAAACATTTGTCAAATCTTACATTGAGCAAGTGAAAGGATGCCATGCTAAATTGCCTGTACAGTGTAAAATCCTACTGTAAAGTAGGTGTGTTCAGTTCTGGTCCATAAAGGCTGTAGTCCATGACAACTTTATGAATTCACTGTTCAAACACATCTTACCAACATTTTTGTCTTCTGAGTGTGGATTAGAGCAATGAAATCACCTGTGATGGACAGCAGTCCTCCAGCAACAGACTTGAAAATCACTGCTACAAGTAGCCTTTATTTTTACAGTAATTTAATCTAGGGCTATTATTCAATTAATCAACTAGCATTTTAGCAGGAATTTAATTGAACATTATTTCAGCTTTTTCCATAATTGATATAATTTCTGACCTTTTTACTGAGACATTGTTGCATCACTACCAAAGCCCCTAAGTAATGAATATATCTCTATAATATGTATAGTTCTTAAATATTTTACATCTGCACTCTTCAAGGTATCTAAAGTCAAGGTACTAAACTCTCAATGGGGCAGTAATACTTTCATCAGTGAGGTGCAATGAGGGTATGTCTTCAGTACCTTTAGTTATGGAACTTAATCATATCATATTGCATTACTGTTAGAATAAAAAGTGGTACTCAGTTCATACACCTCGGAGGTGACTTCAGGTTTTTTTTAAATCCCCCATTCTCCCAAGAAAGATTTGGACCTTTGAGAGTACATTTACTGCGATGGGCTGGCGACCTGTCCAGGGGGCATCCCCCGTCCTCGCCCTGTGTGCGCTGGGTTGGACACCAGCACCCCCCGCGACCCTGTTTGGGACAAGCGGCAGATAATGGATGGATGGATGGAGAGTACATTTACATTGTTTGTACCTTGACATTTTTCATTATTTTTTTTCTGACAGCATAAGCTGTGGAGTAGAAAACCTGTTGTAAACCTTTGGCATAGGGCCTGAACACTTACCATGCTTAATGACCAGGGGGAATGCATTGGCCAGGGGCCATTTTCTTCCCTGTTGCTTTGGCTGCTGTATCCCAGCCAAACAAGCATATTCAAGTTAGGCTATCCCTAATTACTGTCAACGGCTCTCTTATCTCCTCTCAGTGTATCGCTTTCAGATGCCAAATGAAAATCTTGACAGCACAGTTGTGAGAGTACAGCTGATGTACTGCGACCCATGTCCAGAGGGTTAGGAAGGTTTGGCTGCAAGCATGTCTGGAAATGGAGAGATGCAAAAAAATGAGGAGGAAGAGAGGAGTCAATGATACACACACACTCATACTCTCACTGTGACGGACACACAGCGGCACGGATAGATGGACTGGTCTGCTGTCAGTAAGGCTACATTAGTAGGAAAACCTACAATGGCACATTCTCCTGTCAGGTAGTATTAGCTGGCTTTAAGGTGACCACAGGATGGGTTTGGTGTGTGAGTGTGTTTCAAAACCCTCTACCTCTCAGTCAATTCAGTTATACAACCCAGTAAGACATTACAAGTGTGTCAATGCTGCAGACAGATCAGGGAATTATCAGACTTTTTTTTGTAGTTAAAAAACCTACTGAATTAAATCTCATGATATTTTCTGAATATTTTACAAACACAGGTACTATTTAATTTAGCATTAATGTAATTAATGAACTCATGTCTCCTGAAAATTGTTACTCTTTTCTAAAAGGATGCCATAAAATCCAGACTGAGGGGCCAAACACAAAACTATATTCAAATAAAAAAGGAGTTTCAAACTGAGTTTTTAAAATGGGTATTAAAAACCATATTTTATTAAGTTACTTTATTTTATTTGATTAAAACACACAATAATGTCAAAGAATTTTGAGGGAAACTTTTTTTTGGCTTTGGGCTGGGTTAGGGTAACTTTCTGGAGAATAAATCAAATGCAGGCTTTTATATATATATATATATATATAATATATATATATATATATATATATATATATATATATATATATAATAATTTGCCTTAGCAGGATAGAATCACCATAAGGCTGTTAGTCATATTCCCTGTACATAGCAACATCTGAAGCCTCTTTTTTAATTTGGGTTAGAAAAAAGTGACTGTTAAAATGTTTATGAGCAATATAAATACCTGGTTTCTATGGCAATAAAACTATCAAATACATTTTCTGATGCAGGTAATAAAGAAAATGCTTTAATGATTTATTTTATAGGAGGGAGCCATTTCTCAGGGATGTATTGTGTGCTATAGCTTGAACAAAAGCTGCCTGAACAGCAGCGTGACCCCTTCTGATTAACCAATGGAACTACAAACAATTTAGCTTTAGCCCATTTAGCTTCAATTGCTGTTGTGTGTCTCAAAAACGTCCTAATCCATTTAACAGTAAAAGCCAGCCTTGAAGTGTCTGCTTGGCGTAATTCTCCACATTTGCGTGGCTTTTGGAAGGAGGGAAAGGTCACGCTTCCAAAAAGAATGAGTAATTATTGAATCATTGAATAAATGTAAACCTAAGCACTAAATATTGCTCTGGCCCGGCAAAGGAGAAATGATAACTGATGCCAGTCCAGTGGGATCAAGTTAAGGAATCTGCAACATATATATATTAAATGTTAATGTTTATTTAAATACAGGAGCCTGAAATTCAATCCAAAACTGTGAAAAGAATAACTTTGGCAATTGTGTTATCATATCTGAATAATGATTTTACAATTGTTGTAGTGGACAAACTTCATCATCCATATGTGGAGCCAGTATAAAATCAAAACAAGAACTATGTTGGTTCATGTGGAATTGACACCAGTTCAGACACAAGAATGAATCACGTCTCTGATCAAAGAATCAGGAGGAAAATTTGTCAAGAATAAGTCTGGAAAAAATATTGCTGAGAAGAAAAAGAGAAAAAATGACATCTACAAGTGACAGACATAACGAAGTCACGTCAAATAACAGAACAATAGTATACAGTGCATATGTATACTGTATCTGACACACACACAGGTTCCCATGTCACTCAACAAGCGCTGAATGAGGAGTGAAATATGCAAAACACCTCATTTGAATGATAAAAGCAAAAGCCCTAAAACTGTATTAATACACAACTGGCAAAAAATGCCAATGAATATTAAAATAAGTCTCCTTTCTTCAGCTTCCGAATTACCAGATTCCTCCAAATCAGATTACAAGCATTACTCGCTCTGTTAAGCTTCTTCTCATGCATTGAGACAGTTCCCTTTAGAGAGCGCTTGCAAAAATAATGACTTAGAAGACAATAAGAAAGAGCTTGATTTTCTTTCTTTTTGTCATGATTGTCAGCAATCCGCTCCATGACTGAAGAACAACGTTGCAAATCGGCATGATCAAAAAAGAAGAAACGGGAGGAATGTTTGCAGTTTTGGTTGAGCTGCCTGAAAAGTTAAGGTATTTTTGCACGGAATTATTTCTAATATCTGTGTCGCAAATAGCCCAAAGTGTTGGAAGTGACAGGATGTGCCTGGGGTGGGCCGAAGGGATGGACTGAATAATTATTACGGGTAATCTCTTACATTAACAGGTATAAAGGATGTCTTTTTTTATCCCCTTCCATCCTTCACACACACACACACACACATACACACACACACACACACACACACACACACATGCAAAACAAAAAGCTCACCCCCCAAGCCTCCTCAACTGAAGTCCGCCTCTAAAAGGGGTTTGTAATTTTAAGGGGGTTCATACAGCTTTTGTTGATTTTGCTTTTGCACCCTCTATCAAAGGGCTCAGAGGAAGAGTGTTAATCAGGTAGGAGCTGTGGGAGCTCAAAGGGGCCAGAGGGCCTTTGTGCTGGTATGAAAGGCTCGCCGAAGGGGCGTCTCTTCACGTTTCTTTACTTTCACCTGCTGCGACCCATTTGGTCTCTTTCAGGAAGAAAAAGGGGAGCAAGAAAATGAATAAAGAAAGAGACAGATGAGCAGCTCGTTCAAGCCAATGGCTTCATCAACAAACCACTTGGACTTGAAGCATTGTCACAGTGACAGCCATTAAGCACACAACTTTGCTTCTGTTGAATATTTATATATATATATATATATATATATATATATATATATATATATATATATATATATATATTTATATATATATATATAATACTAATACCAAAAAGTACAGTACAAAAAGTTTTAAGGCAGGTGTGAAAAAATGCTGTAAACAAGAACGCTTTCAGAAATGGAAGTGTAGATCGCTTTATTTCATCCAATCAACAAAATGCAGTGAATGAACAAAAGAGAAATCTAAATCAAATCAATTTGGTGTGACCACCTTTGCCTTCAAAACAGCATCAATTCTTCTAGGTACACTTGCACACAGTTTTTGAAGGAACTCGGCTGGTAGGTTGTTCCGAACATGACTGTGTTTCTCCTCCGTGTGACATTGATGATCATCAGCACCTGTTTGGTAAAACTGGTTGATCATACACCACGACTATAATCCTACACAATCCCTGACTTTGTGCAAGTGTACCTAGAAGAACTGATGCTGGTTTGAAGGCAAAAATTAGTAACACCAAATATTGATTTGATTTAGATTTTTCTTTTGTTCGCTCACTTTGCATTTTGTAAATTGATAAAAATAAACAATCATTATATTTCTGAAAGCATTCTTTGTTTACAGCATTTTTTCACACCTGCCTAAAACTTTATATCTATATATAAACTTTATATATATATATATAGATATATCCATGACACACAAACTCTGAGAAAACTCTGACTCAGAGCTTCATGTGAAGATATTTTACCCTGATGAGAGAAGCGGTGGAGACAAAATTTAGGAATGTGGCTCCAGACTGCATAGCTGAGTCAAGCTCTAGAGCCAACTGTTATAGAACAGTGCCATCAAGTGGGCAGGATGCCACAATCTCACATCTTCTCTTGATATTTCACCAAAAAGTAAGCAAATTGTTTTTCACACTCTCTCACAGACACATGTACATGTGACATTGTGGAAGGAATTGACTTTTGTTAAATAACTCTTGCAAATAACTGTTAGACATTTATTATTTTTATAGAAATTGCAGGGATTCAGTTTGATTTGGAATAAAAAATTATTTTGGCAAATCCTTACTGGAACAGAAGAAGGGCATTACTGAATATAAAAGAGCTATAATGACAGGATAATAACAAAATTAGATTTTCCTCTTTATCACCACAAGGGGGCGACCAGCAAAGTGCTCAAACTCTCATTAAAATAAATTCACACACAAATAGAGGAGTGGGAGGGAGGGAGGGAGAGAGAGAGAGGAAGAGAGAGAAGAGAGAGAGAGAGAGATTTCCATTTCGTTATGTATTACTGTAGATAATAAAATACTGTTTTAATTACATTTTTTATTAAATAAAATTTGGTCTGAGGACCAGGTAAATACCTGCCAATGTAAAAAAAAAACCATTATATTTGTTGATCTATTTGACTAAATACATGGTCTCACTCACCTTTTAGGTAAGAATCATGGTGTGTCAAATTGGACGCTTCCAATATCCCTCCCTCCCTCCCTCCTCCCTCCCTCCCTCTCTCTCTCTCTCTCTCTCTCTCTCTCTCTCTCTCCCTCTCACTCCCGTTTTGATTTTTAAGGAACTTTCCAAATTGAGCTAACAAATGACGTAATTCCTGTAACTTACCGTTGTAATGCGTGCAATTAGGCCAATCTCCAGAAAGCAGTACAGCATAATTGTGCCAAACCCAACCGAGTGTTTGTTTATTGTTATCTGTTACCAACCTTAACAATACTGATACCACCAATGACCCTTCAAACGGTCACTGGGTCCTAGCCAATCAGACATTTTTTTCCAAAAAAATAATATCATGTATTATTGGATTAACATTAAGCTGATCATAATCTGTCTCATGATCCCATAGGGATCATATAAAAGTGATCTTAATGACAGTGTTAAATGCTCTAACAGTGGTGATCATTGTAACACACAGACATCGGGTCCAAAGCCCAGAAGAGTGTGCCAGCAGATCATACATTACTCAAGCAGGGCTGGACATGCATCTACTTCTCATGTCCAGACTGGCTATCCACAAAGCGAGTGGACATGCTACATTGATATAAAGGGGTCATTCTGGAGGCTTTGCGGGGGCTGTGTACTGTGGAGGATTGGATTCTCACATGAATGCTTGCACTTTCCCGTCTCTTCCCATCCTCCCTCTCTTCCATGGAGCGATAGCTTTTGAATGGCAGAACTCAATCTCTGATTGCTGTTCGACTGCCCACAAAAATAAATACACACCAGCAGATATAGCAGAAGTAAACGCTGGTATTGGAAGGTGCCCACAAAACAAGAAGTGTCTCGAGATGGATCTGGCAAAGCCAGTCTCGTGGAGAGACAATCCAGAGATGACTGTTTTGACATGGATCCAAAAATGTTCACGATGCATATTTGAGCATTATGGATGCACCATCACACTAGTGCTGGGTGCTACTGATCCAAATCAACATCACAAATTTCAACTATATCACAGTGAGATGCTTTTTAAGTTTCTGCTTTTCTTTGCTATACTGCGAATACCTTACAAACCTGAAACATCCTAAACTCTTTGTCCTGGTTTCTTCACACCAAAGGAAACATTCAAAGCATCAAATAGACAAACGGAGATTTCCATAAAAGGAAGTATTTACATTATTTGTATTATTTGTGGAGTTCTTTCAAAGCAATCTGCACCACCAGTAGATTATATGCTTTGTGTTGCATACCATTTATATACATACATAATTGACTAAATTAAGAATGTATCTTCATATATATTAATATTGCACAACCCAGAAATTTTGTTTTTTATCAGCACTGCTATATTAATATAGACAACACATCATCAACAAACATCACCTGAAATTTTTGACTTAAATTTAGACCACCACTATCTCGACATTTTGCCTTGATAGATTGTTGAGTTATAATAGATTTTGTGTGATATGATGTGAAATGTTAGTGATACATAAGTCATATTTATGGGTAATAAATGGTAGAAATCATACTTCCCAAAATGCAATGACTGTAAAAATCATGCCATAAATTTTAATATACAAAATGGTCAGAAATATGCATGTAGTTCTGAGGGGCACGTGCAGAGTATTGTTGAGAAAAATAATGCCTACAGATTTTTTTTCCCCAAAATATGCAGCTATATTATCACTATAAAGTGTTGAATCCCTGGTCATTTTGGACAAAAAATAAAACGCCTATATTTCCATTTTGACTATAATTTTGCATCAGAATATGGTAAATATCTGTTACAGTCAGAGACAGAGAGCGGCAAGAAAAAAAAACAACCAGCTAGAGTAGTTGTGGGTGGTTTATTAATATATCATTATCCCAATAAACTTCCGATAATATTGTTAATCTATCCACATCACTGATCAACCGAATGCTTCCTTAAAAAGAGGTTTATGATAGGCTTGCAGGTGGCATAGCTGAAAAATACCTTTTTTTTCTATTGTCAAGAGATTGTGAGTTAAATTGATAAACTATTTATCCGTTATGCATTACAAGAGATAATTATTGCTTTAACCATTTTTCTATTAGTTTTTAATATACATTTTCAAATTCTGTACATCTAGTGCATGATGACTGTTCAACTTGTCAAATCAAAAGATTTGATGATGATGATAAAATTTTATGTTGTGTAAATCTCTTCAGTTTTTTTTTCTATTTTGGCCATGTGCCCACTAGACTACAGTACAGTCAGCTGTTTAATTCAGTTCAACAATGTGCAAAGAGAACAAGTGTGTAAGCACTGTGTTTAGAATGCAACTCACGTAAAGTGGGTCTGTGTTTTTCATTTTGTGCCACTGCGTGGCTGGGAAGCATGCCAAGACTAGCATGCAAATGAGAGAGGGGGTGAAATAGTAAGAGGCAGACACAAAGGTCAATTAGAGAGAGGGGTAGGATGGGGGTGTAGAACGGTAGCATGCTGCTCAGCTTGTAAGGAGGGGTATGTGTGTGTCTGTGTGTGTATTTTTGGGGGGTTGGGTGCCAACCTGAGACATTTCACTTTCCACACCTGAATTCACAGACAGACATATTCCTCCATTGGCAGACAAAGCAGAAAAAACAAACACACACACACACCCTTACACTATTCCCACCCATACACTCTTTGTCATCGTAGTCAAGCGGTCTGGGTGGCAACATGGTCATTGCTGGGCGGGGGTGTGACGCCATCTCCGTCTGCTGCAATGCGTCTTGTTCTGCGATGCCCAGTGCAAGCCAATGGTGTTTCAAGGCGAAGCCTCCAACCTATTGCTGTTTCTGCCATTTAAAAATTTTTGGTATTTTTAGAATTTTTTTAATCTGTCATTTATCTTTTTATATAAATGCTGCTAATGGACTTTTTGGAAGGAATAGAATCTTGTATTCCTTATAAGAGCTATATACACCCATATTTTACACATATTTAACATTAAATTACTGATAGGTGAGGTGAACAACATTCTCCTTACGGTGGCTGTTATGATGGGATGGGTATATTAGGCCGCAAGTGAACAGTCAGATTGTGAGGTCTAGGCAAATGGGTAACTTCAGATTTGCTATTGTGGGGTGTTCCCCATGTGCAGTCGACAGTACCAAGTAAAAGTAGTCCAAGGAGGGTCAACCGATGAACTGGTGACAGGATTATGTGCAAAGTATCGCATGATCGTGTTAGTAACGCACTTTATGATTGAAGAGGAAAAGGTAAAGTGTCTTGCCAAAGAAGTCAATTAAGCAGCAGCTAAATAAAGTTTGAGGCCGTCGTCCAGCAATGGAATGCAATTCCTCGGCAGTGGCCTCTTTCAGCAGAAGACTGCAGCCACACTGATGAAACTGGTTCAGGAATGATGACAAAAAGCTCAAGGTGTTGACTTGGCTCAGATCTTAATCTGATTTAGCATGTGTAAGATGTGCTGGACATACTAATCTTATGACAAACTAATCTGATCACATATACATAAAATTCATTCACTTTTAAAGTACATACATACATTGATTGATTACCTGAGACATGAGTGGTGGATTTGTGGCCACATTTATAGTATCATAAAGTGTGTGTTTGGTATCTGCTTATATAAAATTTTTGCACACAGCCTGCTTTTTGAGATGACGGAGTGTGCCAAAACTCCCACAAATTAATCACTGGCCATCCCTGGGCTGGCTATAATATACAATGCATTGTCTGTGCCTTATGCCTTTTCAGTCATGGCACTGTGCCAGCTAGTCTGCATGCAGGCCTGATGAGGTTGCCGTAATTCAGTGAATGCATGTGGGGCTGCACTGTCCCTGCCATTGCTGCTAATATGAGCCTCGCTGTCACCATGGCTTAGCGAGGGCAGCAGAAAGCGAAGGATGAAATTAAAATCACGCCGTCATGGGTGGATGCATTAATTTTGCATAAAGAGAGGGTGAGCTGCGGATGCACCATCGCTCCTTTTGTTCCTGACTAATGAAGGTGCACAGCTGAAACCAATATATATATATGTACATAGAATAATAAATATAAATAATATATTGATTATATTATTAATAATGAATATATATATATATATATATGTGTGTGTGTGTGTGTGTAAGTATAGAAAATCACACCAAACAACAGCAACATCTGGAATAGTTTGGAGGAAAATCAGGCATACACAATTATTCTTTTAACTTAAAAGTAGTCAGTCACCAATTACATTTTTGGGGTGTGAAGTCTTTTTAAGCTTAAACCCAATCATTTAGCATCCTGCTAATCATATCAGCAGATCTCAAATCTTTCTGACATACTGCTTTCGTACTGTTTTTGACCCATTGAACAAAACCAAGGCCTTTCTGCTGTTTTCCACAAAAGCAACAGACCAATTCCAATTTTCACTCAAATGAACATTTCAAAGTTTATTTAAGTCTATATAACTGCTCACCTCAGTTTGATAAGATGTATAGTCTGCACGGTACTAACTGATGCAGTATAAGATTTCATTACTTTTTAGCTACATTAATTTTATAGCTCTCGTGCTATAAAAGAAAGAGGCAGGTTCCAGACACCCAACATCTATTTTCTTATCCACATTTAAGCTAAAGTGAAAATGTGGGAATTGCATTTCTCACAAGATTATTGCTTTGACTGTAAGAAAGTGTCTGCCATAGTTAGCAACCAAGAATCCTTGCATTCAAGCCCATCCATAATGCAGGGAGTCAAAACAGCGATCATGAAACACCTTCCACCAGATTGTCTGATGACGTGGGATCAAACTTGAAATGTCAGTTTCACAAGACAAAAGATGGCACGGTCTGTCCACCTCCACATTGCATATATTTTTATGCTGATGACTATAAAAAAAACCTACACACAGCCCCAACACAAGTTTATCACAGCAGTGTTGATTTGATTAGAGTTCATGGTGAGATTCAGCACTGTCACAACACGGGTGTCTTTGATTTCCTAGCAAAGGCGGTGTGTCGGCGCACATATACACAGCTGTTCATCATGGTGACAGGAATGCATGGAGGGCATGCTGCGCTTGCTGCGTTTTCTCACAACAGCAGAGGTTTTCAAACCTGGAGCATCATATTCCTTCATATCCAGGTGTTTTCCCAACTCACACTCCCCTGATTCAACTAATCAACTGATTAACAATCGTGTCCCCCGTAAAATGAGACGTGTTAGAGCAGAAAAAAACCAAAAAAAAACACTAAGGGCAGTGCAGAAGGCAAGATCAAGACTAAAAACCCTACCCTTGTAATGTGAGCATGAGTATGAGCCTAAAGCCTGAGTCCTGAACAGACAAAGGGTAACAAAACCTGGGGGGACAAACAGAACATACAAAGCCAAGACCAAATCCAATGCCAAAACAAAGGTTTTTATAAGGAAACCTGACACACACAACCTGGACAAGGGAGGAAACAACAAGAAAATACACCTGGGGATGGGCAGGTCATAGGTGGGGCACAAAAAACAAGAACAAGTCAAAAACACATGGCAAAACAAAGACACATGGAGAACAGTAGGGAGACAGGACATGGCCAAACCAAGACAACGCCACACTATTAAAAATTAATATCTAAATGTTCTTTGGGATGACTCCGCAGAAAAACCATTATTATGATAGTCACTTTCACTTCACTACTGAATCAGAAACAGTTCAACGAATTATACCTGAAAGAGCCGTATTTGTAAGACAGAAGCTTTGCATTAAGGCGAGGCACTGGCCATATTTAGCATTATTGTGATAAACTACACAGTGTATCTCAGTGTGCTTTTCTGTGCATTATTTGATAGACAGTACTTAGAAATTGGCTGGATAGATGGATGAATGGATGGATGGATCAGTCAAGGTTTATTGAAGAAGTTGATTAGCTGGAGCAGGTGTTACAGATCGTAGAATTAGACTCTGCAGGATCAGGGCTGGTGACCACTGCTGGATACTAGTTCTAGTACGTCTAGCATCTTTTGAGTGTAGCATTCAGTGTAATTAAGCACAACTGTCTGCTCTTTCAGCAAAGACTCAGTATAGACTCAGACTCAATATAGAACCAAAACCTATTAGCAACACCAGAGGAACCCTATATTTGGTGTTATGTAGATATATTTTTCAAATGTTCTTTAAAGACACAAACACAAACCACAAGTTTTCAATGTATTCATTATTCATTATTTATTTATTATTCATATTCAAAGAAACATTCAGGCATTGAACTGGTTCTTCATGTTCCAAAAATAACCACTGCCTTTACTAAAAAACACTTCAAGAACCATTTCTACGGCAGATTATTCACTCGGCTGCAGCGAGGTTAGATGCTTCAAATAATAAGGATCAGTGCCTTGGCATGAGAATACAAATGAAATGAAGTTTAACCATCAACAGGAGAACAGAACGTGATCAAGATGCAAGGCATGATTTGTCCCACCAATTGACCAACTTGATGCCATCAACCATCAACAGTCTAGCAGAACCATCATCATCATTTGATTGCAAAACCGTCTCCTGATCGAACAAGCCAGCCACGTTCTCACTTCTCAATAACACAAAGCAACCAAGACCCCACTGGACCCAATCTGCATCTGGAGGCAGCTCAGGAAATAGGTGCTATTACATCAAATCTACAAATCCTGCGGATGCACAGTGCCGGACTAAAGGCTTTGCTGACACCGGAGAACCTGCTGCTGCATGACAAATAGATCATGCAAATGACCTCGCACCGATTCAGAAGGGAGCGACCACATAAGGTGGAAGGAGGTAAATGCCATCCATCAACAGCTGCTATGTCCAAACATAAGGAGCAGTCACTCATATGGGGTCTGCATGTAACACTCAACACACTGAGTTGTAAGACAGCTAGTTCAACTGCTGGGATGTAGAAAAAAAACACAAGTATGGCAAAATCTTTAAAGACACAAGCAAAAGAATAAACTAAAAGCATCACTCAGTCGGTCTGTCTGGGCACCTTCTTGGCTATCTATATAGGCAAGCTGCTATCTCATCAATAATGCAGCAGAAGTTCATGTTTATGCAATGGAGAGCACATATGCATGCTAGATATTGTACGTCCTGACAAGCCCCTCAACATGCACATGCACACACACACGCACGCACTCACACACACACGCATCCCGGCACCCAGTCGGACCCTTCTCTGTTCAACAATTAAAGAGTCACAAAATGTTCAAACGACACACTACAGTCTTGAGAGCAAAAGAGGTTAAAATGAAAGCATAGACAAAAAAGAAAACAAATGTATGAAATACTTACCTTTTCCTGCACTTCTTTGGATACTGCTTTAATGCAGCTTCTTAGTGCTTCATGATAGCACAGCACACAGAAAAAAAATAAGTGTAGTGGCTTGGTGATATGCAAATTAATGGATCACGCTGAATACAGGGGCATTTATTATTCATAAATTACTCATGTTTATGCAAATCAGGCTACACAGCTCCTGAAATGGGGGGTTGGTAATTCTGCCTTGTTGCAGATACAGACAACAGAGACGGCATAGCAAGCCAGGGCGTTTTTGTTTTTGTCTTCTGATCATTTACCTGCAACCAATAATTGAGCTGAAATTCACTTTTAATGGTTTTAAAGGTTGTTTAATTGATAAAAAAAGTGAGCTTTAGGCCAAAGATTTGGTGCCAGATTTTCATGTATTCATTCAGCTGAAATTATTACTATGTGACTGCGGCTACAGTCTTTCCAGAAGGGAGTCATGGTCATTCTAATGCCTAAACATACAAATAAGCCATCGCAACCTGCTCTGGGTCTCTGCTGTCCTGTGGGCCCCTGCACAAAAGCCCACGATGACATGTACGGCAGTTGTACCAGAAACATTACTATGTTATTGTAACAAGACAGCAAATAATTTCCAATGTTAAGAGCAGCTTGACCATCAAATAACTAAATATTCAAGCAATACACAAACCAGAAAGTCTGAAAAATGAACAGTTTTATGGAGCGCTTACAAACAGGGAAGTATCAAATCAAAGTCGAAGTACAATAAGCAGCTATGATTTGATCAAATGATGTCATATTATGAGACAAAGGCGTAATATTAAAAATTAAAGCTTTCAAAACTAGCACTTTCACATTTCACTGCAAACATTTTACTTGTAAACATGGTACAAAGAATAAACAAACACCAAATTTAAAACATTAATGTGAACGAGAAAGGATGATGGAACAAAGTCTTTCAGTAAAACTAATCAAAGCTGTTTCTGTACAGCTTTATAACCATCCACTGAAACTGTGGCCAATAGCGACCTCATGTGGACATAAGAACACCTCATTTGGGTTGTTTCTCTTGTATTTTTGACGAGAATTATTCTAAAACAGCCCTTGCAAACGTAAGCCACCATCCATGGAGAACTTAAAGGGCATTTAAAAAAATAAATAAATAAAAAGGCCATTATAACATTGGTCTACATGTAGCTTTAATAACAGCTGTAGGTCTGTACAGCAGTCCCAGGAAAGCCTCCGTGGCTTACTCTCAACGTCATCAGTGACCCAAAAAGAATATAAAAGTGGATTCTTCCATCAGCTGTTACATTAGACGGCAATTGATTTGATCATCCAGCAATGATGTAACAATCATTACAGAATAACATCACAGAACTAAACGATTCAAAACATGGAGTATCCCACACAGTGCCTCAACATTTAAGATGGCATCATCAGTAGTCTCTAGTGACAGGCTTTTGTGGAAAGCTCAGCCTGTGATCAAAACTAGGAATTCTCCACTCATAGCCAACTGTGAGGGAATGGGAGAGATTTATGCTGAGAGAATAGCTGAAGACAATTCGATTGGATGGGACTGAGAATTAAAGCCAGAGTACATGCCAGTAATACAGACATGGTCATAAATTTGGGCGAGACTCTCATTTAATGTTCCAGGGATGTTTGTATGTAAACAGATGCAGGTATATTATCAGGAAAGACACACATGAGTCGATAACGGATGGCAGGGCAGAATATTCCTGAACTTGTGTTTACCATCAAGTTCTCAGGTTCTGCAAACTCTGTGTGTATTTTGAACTGCACTCTATTGTCAATCTACGCATGAAAATAGTCCTTGTGCTGCATGGGTGCTGAAAAATGAGAACTGCTGTTAAAGTTTGCTTTTGCAGTCATTTTGTTGGTGTATTTTGGAGCCATGCTGGCCATTTGTGATTTTGTGATTTCATGTGTAAAGGGATTTTTACAGAAATCATGCATCCCAGCACAGTATTAGGGCTGCAGGTTTGAACGACCTGATCATTAGTCGTGAATAGTTTAACTGTGTGTTTCTCACTTTTCGGAAATCCTTTCCAGAATTTAGGGGTTCGTGATATTTGGGGCTCATTTTTGGTTCAAATTAGGGCTCTAGGGTTTTTTTTTTTTTTTTTATACATTAAACATCAAAAATCAAAAGGAATCAACCTTGAAAAGAGGTGCTGATGTTCTCCAACAAGAGATCAGTGTCTCCCCTACCAGTAAACAGATCGGATATGATATCGGGATGCGGGTGGAAAGGCCAGCGTTGTCTTTTACTGTTGGGATTTAAACGTGGCCAGCGCAGTTTACTCTCATGGAGCATTTCCATTGAGGGTTTTTCAAATGTGAGCATTTCCACTGAGGGTTTTTCAAATGTGAGTAAGTACTGGACTGAGACACCCACACCCCGATGCAATCCTGCACAAGCCTTCATTCAGGCCAGGAAACTGTCCTGACTTCCCTGAGACATGGATCTTTTGACTACATTGGCCACCTGCTCCTCAAACTGGTGGAGCAGCTTGAAGTCAGAGAATCCCCTGTACAGCAGTCCCGTGGCTAAAGTCTTCATGGCCTCCTTCATCTGATAGAGAGAGGGCACTGTGATGGTCTGCATGCCTCCGTTGACGGCAGCCCTGAGCACGGTGGGCTGGTGTTTAACTGGAGGGGGCTGTCTCTGCTCCAGGCCAGCATCAGGACCCTCCACCCCGCCGGCCTGCTGCTCCTGGGGCGCAGACCGAGCCGCTCTGTCCGCGTCCTCCGCATAAATGTGAAACCTCTCCCTC
The DNA here is from genome assembly GCA_017165825.1 of Hepsetus odoe. NCBI lineage: Eukaryota > Metazoa > Chordata > Actinopteri > Characiformes > Hepsetidae > Hepsetus > Hepsetus odoe. The sequence continues at coordinate 13,282,513 of CM029390.1, read as the reverse complement.
ATCGTATTTTCCCGTCTTTTGAATCCGCGATACCACGTCGGAGTGGCCCTGAAATGCAGCAGCCCCAAGCGCGCCGCCAGCTCCATCGCCTTCCTGTGGACGCTCAGGTCGGACGCCGGTGCGCCGCGCTTCCTCGAGCCGTCGATCCAGCGCCACAGCGCGGCCTCCAGGCGGGCCGCCTTCCCGCCGCGCACCTCCTTCTCCCCCCGCTCTATGAGGCTCCTGTTCCGCAAGAGAGACCAGAGCAGCGAGCGTGTGATGTTCAGCCGACTCGCCGCCGCCTTCTTGGTCATTCGCGGAAGCTGGTCGTAGAGCTCCAGCAGCCTGCGCTTCTCTTCTACAGTCTGCTTCCTTCGCCGCGCCGCCATGCTGCTCCAGCAGGGAGAGCAGTGCGCATGCGCAACTCTTAACCAATCAATTTGTCTGAGATAGAATAAAAGACATAAATAAACAGGAGGGCTGGGGGGAAAAGTTCATTTATCGCCGTAAACATTTCTGTTGATGGAGAAAAAACCCTCAATTTGCTTGTTGCAAGGGAAAAAAAAGGTAGAGAAAGCTTCAAGCAATTCATCTCACTCACTTAGAAGAGAACAACGTGCAGTAACATGTACCCCATGTCTGAGTATAGATATAGATACGTGGATAGATGTCAAAGGTAAATAACGGAATTTTGTCAGAGTGGTAGCTTTGATCCTTCAAAAGATATCTACAGAAAATTAATACATCAGCTGAACTAAACCAGTGGCTTGTTCAGTCTGTCAGGAGGGGCGCATTTCTCCGACGCGGCCGCTAGGTGGCAGTAGTGCCGCTGTTTTCTTCTAGCCGAGGAAGAAGCGCTGCTCGTGTGTGTGTGTGATTATTTGTGTGTGTATCTGAAGCCGAGGAAGGATTCCTGCAGTAAAGTCTCTCTGTGGGCGCCAAGGTGAGATGTCTTGCTTTTTGTACCTCAGTCGCAGAGTTTAGTGTGCAAATGAAGGTACAGGAAGTGTTTTGGTTGCCAGGTGTTTGTTGGGGATGTTGTGATGATGAACTTTAGACAGTCTTGTTTTGTGCAACACCATCGATGCTTGCTGGTCGGTTACTTCTAAATGAAGAAGGTAAATAATGAGTAAACAGGTATTTCCTATTTCTCTGTAATCTGGAATCCCCAGCAGACGTCCAGGGAAAGTTCCGTGATAGAAACGGAAGTTTAGTTGAAACTTTATTCAGTGCTGTGCACACGAACAACGTTTAACGTTTCAAAAAGATATTTTTCTGAATGAAAGGCTGACAGAAACCCCCACAGCATCCACACAATCACCCATTTCATATATGATATAATATATTAAACTGCTGACTGAAACGACAGGAACTCCAGCATGTTTTTGCTCCATAACAAACCTGCATCTGCTCAGAAATGTGCTGGTGTTTACTGAGATCGAGTCAAGCAACTTTACAGTAACTGTACAGACTCTTTATTGAATTTTAGTCAAAGCAGACTCAACCCAGTGGACTGGTTGGAAAAAAGGAGAGAGTATCTTTCTAATCCTCTCTCTAAACCCCTGCTTGTGTGGCCTACAGGGGTCACCTAAGGTCATTCATACCTGAAGTTAATGTAAGCACAGAATATAAATAAATACAACAATGATGCTGAAGTGGGAAAGAAAGAAGTATGTGCACAGAAATAAAAAATAAAATGGTCCTGGTGTGGTGTGGGGTCTTTAGATTATTAATAAACATCAGGAAACAAAGCTCTACCATGAAACATGAAGATGTTCCCATGTCTTGTGTTTTTGTATTTTATGTTTGGTCCAATTTAGACTTTCGAATTTGATGTCCTTGATCCGTTCACACCAAATACAGTGTTTTGGACACAAAAAAGATTTTTATCATAACGGATCCTTTACACCAGTTGTTATGGGTTTTGTCTTAAAAGTGTTTGAAATTGATAAGAAGACAGAACAGGGAGGAAAAATAAATTGCACTGGATTGGGTTGATTCTTTGATCTAAACTCTTGTGGCTAATTAGTTTTGTGGACTAAATTCCACAAAATGGTTTGATTCTGAGGCGATCAAACACGGGACCGTCTCAGAATCGAACCATTTTGTGGAATTCTGTATGAACCTGGCCCAGTATGGAAATCCAAATCTACTCTGGCCTAGCTCATGCAGTTTAGGGGTTATACTGGCTTAAAATTTTATAAAAGTCTTTTGTTTGTTCACAAAAATGTTTTGTCAGGGAACGTGGTACTTCAGAGTGACTCCATGAAAGTGGCAATGTTTTTTAGTGCCACTTAAGATTCTGGGCCCAAACACAGACGTTTTTGCTGTTTGGTTACGTGATGAATGAGAGAGAGTGCAGTTGTAAGGTTTGGAGTAATAAATGAAAAAGTTGTGTTTTTTTTGTACTTTTTTAATCTCAGCTGAGTGTTATTGTTCTAAAGATGCAGGCGTCTGCTTTTTGCCAAAGCTTTTTTCTTGCAAACTAAGGAAAAATATAATTATATTTTAAGCCAGGGTATCTTCTAAACTATATAAGATGGGCACAAATTTTTGAATTTTCTTACTGGATTTTAGAAAGAAGGAGGAATCAGCTGTTTGAAACAGTATGTTGACCTACTAAATGATTTCAATGTTTACAGCATCTTCAGCCATGTATCACAACAGCTCTCAGAAGAAATACTGGACTTTTGAAAATGAGGCAGCCTTGGAAAAATTGAGATGTGAGGCTAATCAGAAATTTCGCTCAAAAGTCTCTGCTCTCAGAAAGGTAAGACAGATTTTTGGGGATGGTTATGCTGACCGTAGGCTTTGTGGGATCTTTGTCATTCAAGGGTAACAAGGGTAAGAGGGTAAAAATAGTCCTGTAAATATTTGTTAAACTACATATACAAACTGCGTTTTAAAGCAGTGTTAACTGACTCTGGTCTTTATTTATTTATTTATTTATTTATCTTTAACAGCCAGGAATAAACAACTCCACATTTCTTGACCCACATGAAGAGAAAGTGCTTTTCAGACACTATGAGAAGAGGCTGCTGGACTTCTCTGTGATATTCAAACCTGCAATGCCCAAATCTGTAGTGGTAATATTTCTAATTCAGTCATCTTATTAGCACAATAACTAATTATAAATTACCCTTACTGTCAGGGTCTCAGCAGTGTTCATGGTATATGAACAAGTTATGAAATATATGTTAAAGGAGTGTCCATAAATTTGTTCTGCTAAGATTTGACAATTTGTCAAGGCTTTATTTATTTCTTGGACTCATTTACTGGTGTTTGCAAGAATGAGCAGCAATGGATAAAGACAGCATTTGACTTTATTCAGGGCCTGCCAGTGTGTTACCGGTCATTAATCATATGAAATTGTGTTTTTGGTTTTTTTTTGTTTTGTTTTAGGGTACAGCTTGTATGTATTTCAGAAGATTTTATTTAAACAACTCTTTAATGGAATACCACCCTAGAACAATAATGTAAGTACTAATTCACTGACTTTCCAACACTTTATTCATTCATTTTATTCTGAAAGAAGGGATGATTTTAGTTCAGTGGTTCTCAGTTCAGGTCTTGGATGCTCTCCTGCACTAACACACCCAGTTCAGGAAGGGCTTGTTAAATAGTTCACTTGCTGCATCAGGTTTGCCGAAGAGAGGGGAAACTCCAGCACCAGGCTGTCGTTGAATAGTTTTGGTTTTTTTTTTTTTTTTTTTCTGCTTAGGAAGGTTGCAGGAAATGACCTGGAAGTATCTAAATAACAGCCATGTTAAGAGCTGATAACATTCTCTAAATGATTGGGGGAAAAATGCTTTTGTGCTTCCTGGCATTTCTTCTTTAGCTTAGAGTACATTGGGCCAATTTTATACAAAAGGGAAGTAAATAATGCCATTTCACAATTCCTTGGGGCACCAACATTTAAATCAACCAGGAAGAGAAATCAGTGCGATGAAACTCCAGGTCAAAGAAAAATGATTGAAAAAAGGACATAGGGTGGTAATTCTTTGAACACTGCCTAGAACCGAAAACCACCAATTAAAGTTGTGTTCCAAAAGCGAGACAGCTTTTCTGCCTTTCTGCACCATCAAAGGCTGTTCCAGTGAGGATTTTTTGAAAACAGAAATGCACTCTATTGAAGACTCACCATGCTTAGCCTAGCTTTTGGAATGAAGCTTTAAAACGACTGTTTATAAACAAGCCTTATGAATAATTTAGTTTAAGTATGGCAAGGTTATGAAATGTTGGAGACTATACACACCTTTAACACAACACTTTACTGCATATTCCTAGCAGCTGGTAGTGGACTGAGAGATACTGAAAGATGTCAACGCAAAACAGGGGAACCCCTGTCTCCTCTTTCTTTGTTTATTCCAATCTTTGATGCTTTTATATTTTATTTTCTTATATTTTAACACTTCAGTGAGATTTTGGAGCTAAAAGCTTGGCTCTTAGCAGTTTCACTTGATCTTACATAATGGAGTCTGAACTTTTAAAAGTCATGACAGCTACTGACTTCTGATCTCCCTGCAGGCTGACCTGTGCATACCTGGCCTGCAAGGTGGATGAGTTTAATGTGTCCAGCACTCAGTTTGTGGGGAATCTTCAAGACAATCCTGCAGGTCAGGAGAGGGCATTGGAACAAATCTTGGAGTACGAGCTGCTCCTCATCCAGCAGCTCAACTTTCACCTTGTAGTGCACAACCCCTATCGGCCTATGGAGGGTTTTCTTATAGACCTGAAGGTAGGAAAGATGGGTTGTGTGTAGAAGTTGATTCCAGATCTAATGTAGTGTTGGGGAGAACAATATGGTCCAAATCAAATGTCATGGTGTTTTTTGTGTGTGTGTGTGTGTGTGTGTGTGTGTGTGTGTCTAAGGCTTCACAAGCTCATTGGCAGGGCATCAGTAACAAATAAGCAGTTCCAGTTGTGAACTTGGGCTCCAATTTGTAATCTCTAAAGAGAAAGAAGCCATGAACATTCACACCACATAAAACCCCTGTTTAAATTGTCATGGTTTACTGCTGAATACAACTTGCCATGAACATGGTTGGTGTGTGTCTGCTTAGGTCTCTCTAAAGCTTCAAGGGGCTCTTGTTTTGAAGACCCTGATTCTTGGTCTTTTTCCAGACAAGGTATCCCCTCTTGGAGAACCCGGAAACGCTTAGGAAAAATGCCGATGATTTCCTCAACAGAGCCTCGATGACAGACGCTGCACTTCTCTTCTCACCCTCCAAGATCGCCCTTGCCGCTGTGCTGAACAGTGCAGCTCGAGCTGGCCTCAACATGGAAACGTGGGTTCACTAAACATGCATCAGCCAGGCAGAACGTTTCCTGTGGTACTTGGTTATGTGTCCCTTTGCCTTTTACAGTGCCAGTTTTGTAATGTATGGACCAGTTTATTTTAAATAGGTCTTCAGTTTAGGGTGTCAGTTTGATTAATTGAAGCTTGATGAGAAACTATGGTGTCCTGAGCGGCAGTGATGCTGTTATTATGGCACGAGGACACAACCGAGTGCTTGAAAAGATAAAAAATGCTTCACTTTAAATCCAGTAAGCTAAGATGACCCTGAGTAGGTTCATGAAAGATAAAAGCTTTACTAGATTAAGAAAAGCCTCCCCGTGCTGAATTATAACCACAGGTCCTTCATACCTGAAATGCTGAAATCTAGTGAATATTGTCTTTGGAGCTTTCTTCTAAAAGTGATGTGGTAAAATCTGTTGACATGAAGCATCTAGATTACTAAAGATTTGTTTGTTCCCAGGTACCTCACTGAATGCATAGGGCTAAAGGATGACAGAGAGACTCTCTCAAAGATGTATGATGCAATGAGGAGTAAGTAGTATTATTGCATTAATAATCCAAACCACCAAGTGATGACAAACACACTGTGAAATCTAAAATGCTTTTATGTTGTTCTGATGAAAAATTCAGATGGGTCTTTCTGCAATTTTAGGAATAACAACTCTCCTTAAGGAATACGAGCTTCCCAGAGCAGAAGAAGTAAATATTTGCAAGCAGAAACTGGAAAGGATTCATGCTGAATTTGCCCCAAACACAAACTTGTGAGTATACAGTGTCGGGATGTCAGTCTGCATTGAAGAATATTTCTTTTGTCTACATGTGACACACTTATTTCAGGGTTGACACAGTGGGGAGAATCAGTCTTTGAGAAAGAATCACATAACAGAACTATAATCCAAACAGTTTTATTCAGCTGGATCAGTTGTTTGGTGTCCTGGTATCTAAGATGCAAAAGTTGTGACTTGTTCATCAAATAGAAAAATAAAAATACATGAGCTTTCAGAAATTCACAGGAGTTATTACATCAGTGTCATGCTGTTTCTCAGGTCAATCAGATCACTGAACACAGCTAAGCTACAGTAAGTTTAATGAAGGCCATGGCCTTGCAGCTAGAAAACAGGAATATTTTGGTATATAGTGGAGGGGGAGGGAATCAAGTTTGTGAAGGTAAGTACATGCCTAATTCAGCAAAAGTTATTTATTTTTTAACTACCTGGACAATTAATCACATACAAAAATGGTTCATTGGCGAAGCTGTGTAACCAGGGACAAAAATTATACCTTCACAAAATTTACCAGCATGATGTCAAGGAAGCATACAGAGGTGTTACACAACATAAGATCAAGGAATACTGATATCATTTCTTGCATAAGTCACGCTACAAACACTGTCCTACCGAACATGTACTGCCAAAAGAACTGGTTTACGGTTTTGGGGTTTAGTCACACCAGTCACTGTTGTTTTTCTTCATCACAACACCAGAGCAAACCCCTCAACCGGCAAGTCAGACAGGATTAATGAAGTGAAGATTAACTTTCTCCAAGTCACAGATTAGGTGTAGAACCCTGGGGGCAGTTTATCAAATGTAAACACATGCACAGAGCACGGGGAGACCGGAACCTTGTTTGTCTTTCAACAGTTTGATCCGCCTCGTACATCACGCAGATGCTGGTTTATAGATAAAAAGCCAGGGTGCAGCATTTCATCAAGCAAAGCAGCACAGGAAGAGGATGGGTTCAGTCACGATGGGATCAGTCACTTTATAGGATGACGTCCCCAGTTGAATACAGGAAGAGGTTGCACGGTGAGATTTGAGTGTAGTAGGTTTCTTAAGGCTTTTACTTCAGGTACTTTTCGCTTCCCTGATGGTTCTGCTCCATTCGAAATAGGGCTTCATTGCACACTGCTGTGTGACCAGAATCTCTAATGCTCCGGGCTGCTTTAGGCAGATGCATTTCATTGTAATCTTTAATGATATGCTAACTAGGTGGACAAATCCAAGTTGACTTCCAAGTAGACCCATGAGAAGCCTTTAGTTATATGTTTTCAGGGGAGGGTCATTAAAATTTGTGACCTCAAAATGAATGAGGTTCACCAGCAATTTTTCCACACTCTGGAATGAAAAAAAACACACACAAAAAAACAAAGCAACTATACCTGCCTTAAAGACCACCTTAGATTGTTCCCTTTAATAAGTCTTCATAAAAACTTCAGTATGGTCCCAAAGTCAGCCCCAGTAAAGCTCTGGTCCACAGCTGTAGCTCTGACCCATGTTTAGGCAAGTCTTTCCCATACAGTGATTGTTCTCATCATAGGACCTGGATAGTGGCAGCCATAATGGTACATTCAGGTCTGTAAAACAGAGAAAGGTTAAGGCGGCAAAAGAACTGGCTCAACATTTGCACTAATTAAAAGAATGCTACATGTCTAAAGTCTCTGCCAGGCAATCATGACAGCTTGCTCCAGAATTAGTTCTTACCACTATTTTATACATCTTGCCAAACTACTTCTGCACAGAACCACACACACACACACAAGTTCAAAGGTGCATGTCAGTATCTACTTAAATTTACATTTTCCTTGTCTTTAGCAAATCATGTCAGGATTAAATAATGAAATACCTACCTTGTTGTTATGGTGTTGGTCAGTGTACTAATTTTTAATATGAAACTACAGTAGACATGAACATGAGTCTAACTACACATGAAGCATCTAAAGGAACATTTGCATGCTGAGATGTGCAGGGGTGACTATAATCTAAGAACCACAATCTTTACATGATCAAATCTCCAAGGAGGCATGCAGAGGATTTCTGGACTGTTAATAGATTCTGTGCCTCTGTGTCCTCCAGGAAAAGAAAGCATGGCTATGAAGATGATGACCATGTTGTGAAAAGGCCCCTTGTTACTGAGGAGGTAAGTGAGGACCTCCTGGACTAATCTACATATGTCACTGCCTTGCCTTCCCTATGTGGATTATTAAACAAAGGTTTATCATCTGCAGGAATGGACTGATGAAGACCTGGATGCTTTGTGACAAGAACACTTCAGCCTTTCCACAAAAAGCTGTCCCCTACCCCCCCCACAGAGACAAAGACACATTCCTGAAGTTGACAGTGTTACATTTTCACTTTATCCTCATGAATAATGAGTAAAACCAGTGTTGAGTTTGCCTTTTAGTCATCCTGACAATATGTGGGGCGTATATTTTGTATATACCATTACAATATCTGCTGTCTCGTCATGCAGATTTATTTACGGAGAATAAAAATGTACTTCAGTTTTTCATAAAACAGGATTCTTCTTTACATTTGTTCACAAAAGCCAGAGTAAGTTACAAAATTGGAGCAACGCCAGGCCATTAGAAGAAAAGAAAAACATTTGGACAATTCACAAAAACCTCCTTTGTGACTTACATTGCACTCTGATCTGAGTAAAAAGTCAGTCAAACTGTTTGTAAACTGTTTAATAAGTGCATGCATTCCTGATACAGTTTTTGCGATAGTAATTTTTTTTTTTTTTTTTACTGCTGTAAACATTGTATTTACTCTTCCACTGAGAACAAGTCTGGGTTTTGAATTTATTTCAGGGAAGTCTAAACCAATCAAAAATATCACACAGGGAAGATTATTCAAATTATATACTCATGATTCCAGCAAGAGAATTTATTGTTCTGATATAAAATAATCATACTCTCTTAAAAAAATCCAGTCTACACCACATTCATAACTAAAGGAAGTAAAGAAAACCCTAGTTTGAGCACATTTTGCATATTTGACCTTGTAAATCGCTAACATTACAGTATAAAAAGCATTATAGCTCATAATCCAGTTAAAGGAGATCACTGCAGCTTCGTGTCAGTTGAGTTTTCATATCAAGCAGACAACAAAAGAACACTTTGGCAACTTGTTCAACGGTACTCTGAGCATTGTTGGTCACTTTTTGGACCCATTTTGGAAGAAGAAAAAAAAGATGAATCCATGATGTGGGGCATAGTCAAAGTAAAGTTGTATAGCTTAAAAAGTCATTGGTGCAGGATTTGGGCCCCAGGCCTTTGTTTTTTTTTCTTCAATGCTGTAGTTGCATAGTTCTTGTGGCAGAGGAAGGGGAAGGAGAGTGGGGGGGGAGAGATGGGGGGAGGTTGCCATGGTGATGAGGATGAAGCATGCTGGGATCCCACTGGCTACTCCATGGAGACGAAGACAGACTGAGTGACAGACAGACAGTAGGAGGTGGAACTACCTGTTGCTGTTGGACAAGGCGTAGTGCACCTGTTTCTGCTGGAGGAGCTCAGTGATGGCCAGCAGCTTTTTCAGCACATGCTGCAGGGAAAGGAAAACAAACTGTAAACTAGCTGTATTTTCATGGAATTCAACTAAAAACAGTAACAACTAAAACTCTGTGGAAAGTATACATGTGTGGCTATATAAACAGACCTGCTGTGCTCCTCTTTCGTTGCTGAGGGTGCGTAGTTCAGCCGAGTGAGTAGCACAGATCTCATGAAGGGCAGCAAGGTCTCGGGACAGGTCAGTTCTAAAGTGCTCTGTAGCATCAGGCAGGTCAGGGACGTTCTAAAGAGGGGAAGGAAGGAGAGAAAGAAAAAAACCCCTTACCATACCAGAGAATATTAGAGCTATTACCAAAAACAAATGACTGAATTTGTACTCCATCAAATGCAGCCAGTCAGCCAAGTTTGATCTCTCTTCTTTACTTAGTTCCACAATGAAGCTGGAAGGCAAATGCAGCTAACAAATAGAAGTTAATAACCCAGCAATTACTGAGATGCAATTTGCCCGTTTAAATCATCAAAGAATTGGCAGAATACTGCCAAACTTGGGAACTGTCAATGGAGAGGTTTTAAAGTAATTCAGTTTTAATCTGGCCTAGAAATACATGTACTTTTAGGAATCTGTGAAAAAACATTTCAAGCAACTCACCCCTAACTCATCCAGAAACATGATCATGCGTTGTTTGTTGTTCTTAATAAATGGATTTACTCCTTCCATGTAAGGTTCCTAGACCACGAATAGGAAATACCATGAGATGTTTTTTTTCCTAATATAAAAGCCAGGAAAATGATACACATTTCAACATAATGCCATGAAACAAACCTTGGCACCAAATTCCACCAGATTGGCCAGGTTCTGGACAGACTTGGCCACTAGGGTGAGAGTTCGGACTGCGGTAGGGGACGGAGGATCTGCAACGTAAAATGCACAAAGCAAAGTTGTGATTACTTTCTCTATTGTCCCCAAAATATTACTGCTACCCAAAAAAGCACTACGCAATAATGTATATATATATGTTTTATAGCCTAAGGAGCTCTTATTATGCAAGGTGTGCCCTCACCTGCAATGATGTTGAACATTCTGGGGTTGAGAATGGCAGGGCAGATCAACCGCAAAAATACAAAACCACTGCAGGTAGATCAGAACACAATTATCTTACTCAGCTGAAACAAAGGCCCACACACACACACCTAAAAAACAAACTATATACCTCACAACTCTGGTCCTCATTGTAGTGTTAGTGGGCCATTTCTGCTGCACAGATTTCTGCAGGCACCCATATATAAACCTCAAAGTCCTGAGAAAATGATAGCAAAGGATTCAAAGCCAGCGAGGATGTAAAATCTAGTCAAAAAGAAGTATATATCATATATTTTGTGCTTACGGAGGAAGGATTTCAGCAGCCATAAAGATTTTCTCCACCAGCTCGGACAGGATGTTGAGCAGTTGCATGAGATTCAAATGTACATCTTCGTTCTTTTCCAGTTTGGACGGATTCAGCTTCAGAGAAGGGAGCAGGGGATATAATCAAAACATGAATAATGCAGTGGTTTGACTTGAAACTATTGGATCAGTAAGTAAATCTAGGAGATGATCTGCAAACTGAATGCACACCTGAGTTACGCAGGCTCTCAGGTGTAAAATGAACAATACTATTGCTATTAACTCTTAACAGAGCAGTAAAAAAAAAAAAAAAAGTTCCCAAATTTCTATTTATTTTATTTATTTAAACAGAAAAACAGGCTGGGTTACATAATCCATGATACGTTTGCTAATGTAAAAAGCACAATATGAATAACGTATGTGTTTCACGGACAAACCTCACACGACTGCTTGCTTTCCATGATCCTGAGAATGGTTTCTTTGATGGCATGGTGAACAAAAGGTGTTGCAGTGGCCTTCATATACTGCTCCATCAGAGTGCTGGCCAATGTGGTGGCACGAAACAGAGTTGTAGCTTCATCTAAGCCAACAAACATACTGCTTTTCACAACGTTTAACATTTTCACCCACTTGTTTACGCATGTCTCTAACTTGATAAGCTTGAACAAAGAAAACAAAACAGCAGTTTGAACTATGCTATTTATGACTTTATAATGAACAAGGCTCTACTTTACCTTCCATGTTAATCTCTCTGTCATTGAGAGTCCTCAGCAGGGGAGCCTCCGCTCTTTCATGCCTGAAGATCCTGAGCAGGATGCTAGCCAGCAGGGTGCGGTCCTGCCCACACACATGGGCCAGTGCATAGATCACATGAAAATCTTTTTGTAGGATGAGCTGCAAAGAATGCGCACTGGTTATTTTTAATGCCACAATAAAAAGAAACGACTATAATATTCCTTATTAAATATCTTCACTTATAGCAACGATGAGGCATGTTTAGTCTTTTAAAAACAAAGCTATCCCAAACTCAGAAAACGTGGCCTAAATCTTTACTCTCTCATCAATAATCCTGAACATTTGGCTTCTATTTTTTGCTTGCTAATGAAGCAGCTGTGAATGCTCTGCCACAGTTGCTGTCTGAGGGTCTTACCTCTTTGTACTCATTGTATTCTTCCTCTGGCATGATTTTCTCCATGGAATAGCGTGCCCGCACCCGCAGGGAGCCAGGTTCAATTCCCTTCAGAGGCACATGAGAACTCAGCGGGAACCACTCGTCAATCATCTGGCCCCTCTGCAGCCGGCTTAGTTGGCAGCGCATGAACACTGGATTGACAAACGCATAGTGCTTTAAAATTAAATAGACTCTTCATTTCACCAAATTTGGACAGCAGAGGGTGCTCTTGTGCAAGAGAAGGAAAGAATATCTCTCTTGGGTGAAGAGTGGCTTTACTGACTGATGATTACATGGCCACTCAGAAGAACTGGTTAATGGCTTATTTATTTCAGAGTGTTGCCTTCTATGTACAAAATTTAAATAGCTATATCTGGCCTGGCCCGAAGATATACTTACAAATGTCACTTTCTTTGCTCTTCTTAGTTTTGTTGCTTAGGCTGATTTCAAACCTGTTAATTTCACTGGATAAGTCACTGAAAGAAAGTAACAGGGGTTCATCATTAAAAACTGGAAGCATTTTTTCCTCCAAAGGGTTTCAAAACCAGTTCCTAAACCAATAAACTAACAAGTCAAATTTAAATACAGGCCTACTCACTCGAAAATGAATTCTTCTGTGAATACAGGGTTCTGGCCCTCTCTTGGGTGAGTCTTGGCTACTTGCACACTATTCAGGTAAATGTTGCAGTAGGGATTAGTGAAATGCTTTATAGGAAGCTTGTGAGCCTCTTCCACATAAAGCACTAAGCTGCTCACCTAGGAAAAGAATGAGAATAGCACAGCGTTTTGAATCATTGAAATACAAGTTACTAAATCAACAGGTCATTTAAAACACAGGCAGCACGCAATCTAAACAGTGCCTCTTACCTGACGAAGACGCTTGTTGGAGGGAGCTTGAGCAGGCTTCCTTAGGTTACTGCAGAATGACTGCAGACATTTCATCCAGTCCTTTGAATATTGAAAAGCATGGTCAGACTAAGCATTCGTTTCAGTAACGGACTGAACTAATGTTGAGCTCTTACATACCTGGGCCTGCTCAGGTATGTCTCCTGCAAAGTAGAAAATGTACTGCTCCTCGCTAAAGTGCTGAACCACAATCTGGAAACAGTTTGGCCTGCACAACATAAAGTAATGTTTCACATAAATCATTGGCCCAAACAGTATAACAGTATTAAATTATCAACAGTATATTTTTGGGCTTCTTTGCAAAAAAGTGTGAGTTACCTGCCAAACAGACTGTCGTGCACTCCATAGACAGAACACACACTCAGGTCGATCAGCCCTTTGGGTTTGGTAGCACGCTTCTCACTCTCAAAGTATATAAGTTGAGCATCATTGCCTTCCAGGATGAAGTACAGGTTCTTCCAACGTTTTCCTTTGCCTTAAAAGTCAACAACATGCAGAGTACTGTTTACATGTTTAGAGCATCAAAAACTGCAAAACAAACATAATGCCTGTACTGAACACCATGCCACATTAAATGTTGCTATCAACAAACAGGACCCAATCCATGTCATTGTTGTAACAATTTTTGAGAAATTTAGCAATTTAAACAATGTATTTATATGTGAAGATCCAAGTCATTCTGGACCATTTCTATTGGTCCATTAATCATGAAAGGTTCACAAAATTAATATGAAAGCTATGTGCTCAAACGACATTAACTAAATCAGAAGCATAATCTCAATTTTCTAAACCATAGAAAGCAACTTGATTTATTATAAAGGGTGGGCTAATTCTACCTCTTGCACTTTCTTTCTCTACAAAGCTCAGAGTCCTGCTGTGTGTGTGTGTGCGCTTGGAATGAAGGCTGTACTAAGAAGCGTTAGCACACAGCTTTTGTTTATCTTCAAGTGCTTCATCTGTTTTTTCATCAGTTTCTTCCCACTGAGCAAAAGTACAGCATGCATTCCAGCGTTTCAAACCAATCTAACGTATGTAAATGGCACTAAGTACATATAAAGACATTGCAGTTGGGTGCCATTCAGTACCTTTGTTGAATAGAAGGTATCCTTTCTTGACAATGTTTTTGTAGAAAGCATCTTTCGTTTTCCGCCGGATAGTGTTATAAATCTCCCTTTCATCTACTGTATCAGAGAGTACGTCTTGTTGCTAAAAACAAGAAGAATTTCAAGTAGAACATCAAAAACAGTATTTAGCCACACAAAAATGTAGTTGTAATTTCACCTACCTGGACTGAAACAGGATCTTTCAGGTTATAGCCTTCTACAATCTGCTCTTTTCTGTAATGCTCAATGATCTCGTCAACACTGCCAAGAAAAACATTGTGGGAACACTTTTAAAAGATCAACACTGCTTGGCTGTGCTTTCCATTACGGACTACAAAAAGTTCACCTGATATCACCATTCTTCATGTTCACATATCAGAAACTGCTGAATGTATAATCTCACTAATAGTTCCAACAGATGTACCTAATGTGAAGTGCCTTCTGAAGAATGGTCTCCGATCTTTGGCAATAACCATTTTCCTATGAAAACTACTAATTACATAGCAAGATCTAAACTATGGCATGTACGGAACAAAAAGCACTCAGTTGTAAGGATTATAGGTCAATTTATAAATACAATCCAATTATTACTATAATGGAATGAATGCTTTCAAAGTCAATCTAATCGTAAATAACTACCAATCTTTTTGTAAATAATAGAAAAGATACTAAAATGATTTATTTGGCACTAGCACTGTGCAACATAAGTTTCAGCATATTAGAATTAGAATAAAGCTGTAAAAGTAAAAGCTTTTTTTTAATGTTGTCTCAGATTTTTACACAGAATGATTAACAAAGCTTCAGATGAAGCACCATTTTCAATTAAATATGGAATAAAACTAAAAAAAACCTTTTCTTTTCTCTTTTTCTAATTTCTTATATTCAGAGCCATTTTATTTCATATAAAATGAATTAGTGAAATTATAAAATGACTATCAACTTTCAAGTACCCTAAAAATTGGATATTTAAAAAAAAGTAGTCGTAAGTTTTGCGCAGAGCTAGACATACCTGTTGTAGTACCTCCCCCCCATCATGTACTGGTTGTTTGGGGTGGGGCAGATTTTGAACCTTTGGATGTTTTCATTGGTGCGGAAGAAAAGAGAGTAGTCTCCAGGCGTGTTGTCTGAAGGACGCACCAGAAAGCTGGACACCTGGCCCACTTGAGAGGAAAAGGGGAAGGAGATTGACTTGTAACTAATTTTGAACATGAGGGCAGCATACAACACTATAAAGGCATCAAACACCGTAACAAAGAAATGATAAATGCTGATGGCATGCAGTAATGTAATGAGGTTTAGCACTCCAGCAAGGGCGTCATTCAGGAGACAAACACTTTTTACAGCAGATTTGTTTTTTTTTTTTTGGCCATGTCATCGGTTTTAACATTTTAAATTTTATTACAATTTCAGGTCATTTACCCACAGCATGTTAACAGCCAGGGTCCTGAACCACTGGTAAAACATTTATTAAACTGCTAAAGAAATTAAATTAGCATTGACATGTCAGCTTTTGTTATTAATGTACATTCAGCTCCTTGAGTTGAATGATAGCCATATGCATATGGTTGCCCTTGGTCAAATGAAGACATGCTGTGCTGACTTCTTAAGTCACAACATATTAACACATCATTGACAGGGAATACACAAACATTTTAGAGTACAGTCAATGTATACTTCAGTGGGGGGAAAAAAATTATAATAATAAATTGTGTTTTAAAATGTACATGGACATGTTCATGAGTTTTTAATTTATTTATTTGTATATTTAAAACAACAAAAAAAAAGTAAGTTGACCAAGGGTGCCCAAAGCTTTATTGTAATATTACAAAAACACACACACCTGTCATCAGCAGATTATATGCCTCTTGTTTGTTGATTTTTCCATGGTACCAGCTACAAAGGGGAAAAAAGAATAAGCTTAAACAGATTAAGCCGGAAGGCCAGCGAGAATGTGAGCGAGTTGTGAATTAGGATATTTAACTCCGTTTACAACACATCAAGTCTGAAGGAAGCAATCACACGCTCCCATTAACCTGTCCTAACCTTTCATGTTCTCTGGTCCTATTTACGACCTTGTCTCATTCATAAATACACATATAAAACAGCTTTTGGCAAATACTGCTCCTGACAACAGTGTGGTAAAACCCAACGACAATTTTAGGACAGCTAATAGGGCCAAATTCTAGTAGTATGTATAAAGGTCATGAGCAATAAGATAGTCAATGTGTGATGAAAGTTGTTACAGTTCTCCATCCATGCCCCTCTCTAAAGGACAAGTTAATTTCCTGTGCAGTATGTTCTAAGACCAAGGCCAAGTAGCCTTAAACAGCATTTTGCCAAGAAAAAAATAAATAAAATCTACATTTTGGCATCAAAAAAAAGTTACAATAGTTTATTACCTCATTCTTTTATAAAGGAATTAATAATAACCGCAGGAGAGTCAAGTTAGTGTTTTTAAATAAAAACATTTTATTTGGTTAATGTCATGCACAATATAGTGCATTTGTTCTTTTCACTGTTTACATTTTAGGAGCCTCAGAACTGCATACCTAGCTGGGACTTGTCAGTACAATTTTAGGAAAAACATATACATACTGATTACTGTGGCTCTCATTAGTGTAATAAACCTGATACTGTTTGAAGGAAGCATTAAAACGTTCTTGCTCCGCCGAGTGTAATACAGACTTCCAGTAAAAGGCTGAGCTAAGAGTGGAGTCACTGGCCTAGAGAGTGCAGTAATACCTCTCAATTAAAGCGAAGTGGCCTCTTCACAAGTGCTAGACTGCACATCTCTAAGTAGGCAATGGGTGTTAATCATTTTCCCTTAAATAAACAATTAGGCTGCGGATTTATAAAGCGACACTATGTCTGGTAGAAGAAATTCATTAAACATGAAACATTGGTCACATTAATTCTGCACCCTTCCCACACTATGACAATATAAAACAAAGTGGCTTACATTTTGCCCTCATGGGGATCCTCTTCTCGTCCCTGCAAACAAAATCAAACATTGATTACAGTGGTGAGCACCACTCAAAACAAAACAGTGCTACAGCCCGCACTATAGTCTTTTTAAGAGATCCTATGGTCATTCAAAAGAAGACAATAGCGACTCTTCCAATAGAGACAGCATGACACCATGTTTTGTTTTTCAGTTTTTCCTTGCATACTGGCTGACACTGATTCCCACATTATATATTTAAAAAAAAAAAAAAAAAAAAAAAAAAAAAAAAAAAAAAAAAAAATCTATTGAAGTAGTTCATGGACAATCTTTTTAAAAAAAAAAAAATATATATATTTATATATAAAAGAGTACTACATCAACACTTGGGGGGGGGGGGGGGCTACTCTCTTATCCTTGTTGCCAATATATGCAAGTTCTGCTGCGGAAACAGCCCGACTGAACTCTGCGTGTGTGAACAATAATTATGAGCCCTTTAAGACTGTCAAGTAAAACCCTACATTAAAATACAGACAACATGACAAAATGAAAAAAAAAAAAAAAAAAAAAAAAAAAAAGTCATGAATAAGTCATTGTGCAATGTATTTTACTTGTTTTTGGTGTGCTATACTACTACCATGAACTACTGTACAAGAGGAAATCTAGCATGAGGGGAAGACATGAAGCCATCCCAGCTACCGAACATATTCGCTGATGACAGCAGAGATGAAAGGGTCAAAAGATCAAGCACAGAGCCTTTTAAAAAGAAGAGAAAATTAAATTTTTCCACAACCAGATGAATGACCCAAGAGAATATACTGCTTTAGTTATATTTTTGGGTAAGACTGGAGACAGACACTCACCACCTCCTCCACCAGGTCGTCCACTATGAGGCCCTGCTCCTCTGTCCTTACGTTGGTCACCCACTTCCAGCCGTCATCAAGTTCATTGTGAACAATAAACATGTCTCCTTTGAGGAAACTGGGACATAAAAAGTATACATATTTTGAAGTTAAGGTAACAGTTCATAAAAGACAGTGAGAGCAGTAAATGAATATATTGTATGGTATTTGGAAATATGTAGAAAAATAAAAATATACTCTTTGCAATTTGCTCGATCATGTAAAATAACATTGCATAGCTATACATAAATAACCGGCTTTGTGTGAACTGAGCTGCTGTGCGTTTGTACCTGATTTCGTCTGTATCTGGCACTTTGGTGTATGGAAGGATGGCTCTCACTCTTCTCCTGTCCTCTACAGGCTATGTAAAAATAGACCCACAAATCTCAGGTCAGTAAACCTACTGAACACTTTATGCATCACAAGCGTCTCAAGTCTCAAGACTTGAAATACAGAGTGAAGGAAAACCAATGAACTACAGCAAAAAATTTTTTTTATAAATGTCCTACTTCTAGAGGACTCTCACTTCATACATTATTTGACATTGATGCAGTTGATTAAAGATAAATGAAGAAAGCCCTCCGATAGAAGGCAAGATTATTTTTGCTTTTATGATGGTCCATTGAACGTGTGCTTAAGAATGGAGTCACTGGTAATTGATTAAGCAGTATTACCTCTGGTGGAGCCACTGGTGATAGCAGCTTTTCACCTTTCAGTAGGCAAGACACATAGCTGTAATAACCAATGAGGTCTGAAAGGGAAGAGAAGCGCCTCCCACCAATGTAGTAATCCCCACACATGGCAATGATCCTGGAACAAAAACATACATCAAGGTCCTTGTGTTTTTAAACTTTAAACGATTGCTTGAGTCCTGAAAAGAAAAATCATTTCAGAAATATTATATTATGTTAATTACAGACAGATTTTTGGCAGAGGCACATGAGGGTTTTATAATTTCCAAAGGAAACGAGTTTTGACTTGAATTAAGAACTGCTGCCCACCAAAAATTCTGCTATACAGGAAGAGATTTTTTTTTTTTTTGGGTTTTGAATGGACATTCATGATTAATAATCAAGAAATGCAGACGTTATTTTGACACATTGTGATCTCTCGCTGGTATGGCTTGACTCTGAGTGATGCTTATAAAAGCATTTTGTGCACCAATAGCTTCCACTGTAGAGGATATTCAGAGTGCTGAATATGAATTTACATATTCAGTTTCATTAACTAAACTAATTAACAGACAAAAAATATTCATTGGATTTTTCTTTGCCTGTGACAAGCAAGCCGATCTGTCAGCTCTCCATATTGTATGGGCGTCTTGCTGAAATCCCTACAGCTGTTGTAAAAAAAGATTGTGTTCTTGACTTTACTTGGCTGACAAATCCAGCTTTTTCATCACGTTTCCTTCTAATCTTAAACAACAGAAGCATAGCAACCGTTGTTTACCAGTTTAAAATGTCAGCATGCGTGAGAAAGGCATTTCACATTTAGACTGTGGAGGTGTGTGTCTGCTTCTGCTGAGAGCTGAAGAGTTCTGTTTTTCAGGTCCACCCACGCCGTCCGTCCCCAGTCACCTCGCAAACACAAATATCTACTTAAATGTGTCTTTAAAAATTTGTAATAAGCTCTGACTGCCCACATTAAAACTACAGCTTTAAGTCAACCTAAATTCTCAAAATATTTGGTTTAATAATAGTAGTCATCTGGGCAGAGATACAGCTCACTGCATGCATCAAGTTGCATCAATCTCTGAGTGACAGTTCAACTACTCTTAAGCTGAAAAACAACTAAAACCAAAAATATAAATATTAATTTTCAATAAGTTATTCAACATTCTTCTTTCAGTTTTTTTTTTATATTTTCTGACTGTGTAAAATAGTTGCATCTTTGTATTCGGTATAGTAAATAAACAAAGAATTATTTACTAAAACAAATGATGAAATGGAATTAGGGTACATCATGATGTCCTGCATTGTAAATGTAATGCTTCTTGAAAAATCTTAAATAAATCCACTGAGATCAAAAAGAGTTTTGTGGTGCTGAGAGTCTTAAGGATATTTCAAGTTGCCTGCTTGGTCTTTACCTGAAGTGGTTGACCATGTTGGTCATGCTGAGAAATGACAGCACAAAGGATCCAGGTCGCCGGTCACTCTCCCTGATCAGGTAGCTACCCGGGGTCCTGGCCTGACGTAGTCGTTCCTCAGCAATGGTCCTGTCTAGCTTCCCATGGTACCATCTGTAGGAAAAATAACAAAGGCTAGTGTTTTTAACAAAGATTTTGTTTACTTATTTTGAAGGTTCACAGCTTGGAGGGGAAAAAAAAGAAAAAACTTTACAATCTGGAGTGTGGCTGCAGATATTTCTATGCAGGTTGGATGGAATTTGACTTTTTGATAGACATGCATGCTGCAAGAATGACCCAATTCAAACAGACTCAAGGTGTATTATTTGCACCTTGTTGTCAATGTTTGTTTTCTACGACACAAGCACAAGTCTTGTATCTGTGCATATGTGTATGAATTCATCTCATGAATTTGGTAAAAGAAAACTATTTCCCTCTCACATTTTTGAGACATTTACTAGTTTCCTGTATAGTGTTTTACAATAATCATTCTTTTCTATAAAATTCTTTTTTTTTTATTCTTACTATTGTTCTCTATGTAACTGATCTTGTACAAAATAGAATCCATAGCTCAAAAAAAAATTTTGGGGGGTGTGTGTGAGACTGCTTTCACTTTTCTCTCCATCTGTTAAATGAACACACCTGCTCTGTTTGGCATGGCTTGATAAAGACTTTGTTGTTGAGAACTGTGACGTGAAAGCTGCTGTCTACTAAGAGGCTTTTTATAACAACTGTGCATATGCTTCAGGTTTTTATCTGTTTTCTAGAGATATATTTACAGCTTGGTTTCCTTAATGTCCTAATTTATTTAGGTAACATTATTAGGCTTATGTATATGTATGTACGACTACATTAGCCTTAAGTGTTTTGCCAGCTGTTCCATGGGGAGCAGAATAATGAACTTCTTATTGTGCAGTGTCCAAGCTTGACAAATTCTCCAGCAGGCAAACAGAGACAAAAGTGCAGTTCTGAAGCTCTTTTAGTAACTTCTAAAACAATTCCAGGCTACTTGGCCAATATGGCTCCATGTCAGGAACAATGTCACGAAATGGGACTGTCCAAATAAATCAGAGGTGAAATGTTGCTCTTAGAAGGCAGCTCAGCAAAGCATGAAGGCTAAAAGCTTTTAAGCTGCACTCGGGGCCATTAACAACTTGCCAGTCTATAAATTAAACACTAGCTTTTTTTTTTTTTTTTTTTTAACAACACTTAAAATTTCAGCAACTTTCAGCTCTCTGCAGAGACAGAAAAATTAACACTTTTGTCTGGTTTAGCAACTTGTAACACAGGACACAGGAAGCGAATGTCAGGAAGTGTAATGGTGAAAAATAGCAAAAATGTTCAGTCAGAAGAATCGTGCCTGGTTCTGAAGAAGCAGGTGCTATAAGCTGTTTAAGAAAAAAAATTGGGGAGGGGAATAAAAAACAAACAAACCAAAAAAACAACAAAAAAAACACAACACACTGATGAACTGTCCTGAACGCTGCTCTGATCATGTCTGGTGAGCAGAGATTTAGGTGGTGCTGGAAGAAAAAGTTGATTTGTAACAAGTTAGAACTTGGCCATTTCTGAATGCTCTGAGAATATGTTCAAAGGTTGCAATAGAAAACCAAAGATTAAATGGTTACATTATGCTAGAAAAAACTTTAGTTATTATGCATGTGCAAAAGTTTCCAGCCACCCCATTCTAAACAGTAAATACACCTACTTTCAAGTGCACTTATTGCTGATGCAGGCTTTCAATTCTGCACAGAGCTTGTATAACCTCTATAGAAAAGCAATGCCAATAGAATAGGAAGCTCTGTAGGTCACCATGCCCAACGGCCAGCATCAGTTAGGCTGTATGAAGCTCCCAGATTTTGAAGCATGGCAAGTCTCAATGCTAGAATTTTAGCAGACACCAATTCAATGCCCGCAAAAATAAAACTGTATATACTTGAACATACAAGTCATTTCATATGGAAGATTGCTGGCTACACAGCCGTGTCAACTCTCAAACAAAAGGTAAACTCGTGTATTTTGGGATATAGATAATACTTTGCAAAAGTTAATAATGAAAACAACATGAAATGAAGCTCTCCTTGATCTATTGGAATAAATCTGGATGCCCGTCTTCAAAGCTTCAGAGCTTTGCCAAGTTAGGAGTGTTAACGCCTGAAAGGTTTTGATGCTTTTTTGATGACAACAATAAAACTGTAAATTTATTATTAACCCCTGATGATGCACGTTGAACACCAAGTAATTTTATACATGACTGTTACAGGGTTTTTTTTAAATATGAAACTGTGAGTCAAGGTACAGCTTTTCATATTTTTTCCTTTCATGCTCAAGACATTCTTCTTTCTTTTGATATTTGCTGGCAGACTAGAGCAGTTGTACAAGTGTATGCTGGCGAAAATTCCTGCACCTACTGTAATGTGTTATTAAAAAAAAAAAAAAAAAAAAGTAGTCACATTTTTCATATTCTGACAACAAATACTGACACTGAAATCTCCGTTCTCATGCCATTCCTAGTACTGAGACAACATTCTCTGGAGGGATGGCCCATCATACAGCACTCTTTAGTTGATGTTTGTGAGGCATAACTAATCATACGAGAACAGTACCTGGCTCACTTAAGGCATAATTCAACAAACTTATCACAGATGTTCCAACAACTACTGGAAAGAAGGCTGTTACTGCAGCAAATTGGCCATTAATCCTAAAACAATAATTATTCAAAAATATACTTTATATACATTTTTGAAAACTGTTTCATATATTTCAAAGCGACAAGACTGATAACACACCTTCTCTCAAAAGGGGGCAACAATTTACTTGTAGATCACCATATCAACAAGTAAAGATCAACAACGGCTAAACACTTAAAACCACAACGTCAGTGTGGCTGTCCACAGAAGCACAGCATTAGCTTTTTACTGCAAACATCTGTGCTAATTCTGAATGAGAATGATGAGAAAATTATTTTCTGATTTTCCATTATGGTGTTTGCACTGTAAATGATGTCAGAGGGAGATAACCTTACCAAAAAATAAAAAACAAAAACACTTAGCTCATTATTTTGCATTTCTAAAGCAAGTTGCTAGAATCTTCTAAGACCTAATATTTCTATTACATCAGTTTATCATTTTTTATTTAAACATCAAGCCAGTATAGTAACAAGATGGTAATACAATGTTAATTCTGTACATGTAAAATAAGATTTAGTGATAAAGGCTACTAATTTACATGAATTAAGAAACATGTCTCTCACTGCCCTTAGTAATACCGTTAATTTAATAAGAAACAGGATGTGTAGCTTCTTGCAAAATTTTTTACATTGTTTTATACACTAAGTGCATATAAAAAAAAAAAAAAAAAAAAGAAAGTTGGTGATTGTAGGAACTTAAAGATGCTTGATAATTGTATTAAAAGCAGCATCAGCACAGGTTTTATCTTTGCTTGTATATCTGGTTACTAACTAGAGATGAATCATGAGATGTTCTGCATGGGCCACAGCACTGACTCTAATGTGATCCATCTACACTTAAATGTAACCAAAGACAGAGACAACAAGGCAGTTTGTGCATTGGGCTGAATGCACAAACTGGTTCACAGGGAAGACATGGCCTTCATAATCTTAAAACTTCAGAAAGGTTTGAGGGAGGAGTCTTGAAAGCCTGTGTGTGGTGTGTGAGGAGGAAGTGGAGAGCATGTGGTGGTGGTGGGTGAATAAATGACATAGAAGTGCATTCAGAAAGGAAGACCATGTGTTATTTTCAGTATCTACTCTGCACCAAGATAACAAAAAGCCTGCCAGCACATAGATCTACAGGTCTCTTGCACTGCAGCATCTTTTGCAACATAGAGCAATAAAATCTGATGCGTTTGAAAAATTATGAAATAAAACACAGATGTTTTATAAATATTATATATGATTAGAATTTTAACAAAGTCAACATGGGAAAGTTTGATTTTACTTTCAGATTTCATTCTAACAGGAAGGTCACACACACACACACACACACACACACATATATACACATATACATACACATACATAGACACACACACACACACGTGTGTATATATATTATATGTGTAAATATATTTTATATATGTGTGTGTATATATATTTAAAAAAAAAAAAAAAAAAAAAACACGACAATATTGCAACTGTGGATTTCTTTATTCAAAAGCTATGCATGCTCTTGAAGGGACGAACTGAAGAGCGGATGCTGTAGCTTTAACAGCTTCAAGGGACCGGACTCTATGAAGCTTTTTATAGAGTGAAACTGCACAGGCAGCAAAAGGAGGGTCCCTACGAATTCATTCAGGGTGTGATGCTTTGCAGTACCTTGCATAATAAAAATGACATCCGAGAGGCAGAGTTATTAGCAGATTAGCTAATGTGTGCAGAGAAAACTGTTCACAAAATGTGTGCTTAAAAGCAGCATAGGTGTAGCAATTGGTTTAAGATTCAGATTACTAAATCATATTGACTGCAATTTGACAGTTTTAAGAAGTATATCTCTAAATGATGTAGCAAAATTTAACAATGCTAACTAATTGTGCTTGGATTCACTATATTAAAGATCAATAGTTTAACAAAGATCAGAACTATTATGGCCACCAAGCAAAACACTCAACAGGACTTATGGAAATAAACAAGTGGGATGCAAAATGCCAATCCTTAAATTTCTAGAATAAGGCCCAAAAAAAAAAAAAGAACCACCTATCTGCTCTTCTTGCTGGGGTAAACTTTTAAGGAAGGGGCAAACAGACCCTTTGAGAAACATACACAAGTTCTGCTTTCGCCACACTCTGGAATGCCTGATCATGTCAGAGCATGAAATGTGTAGCAACCAAGGCAAAGCTGCAAATGTCAATCTCATCTCATAGATATGTTTGGTAACACCATTAATGATGGAATTATCCATTACTTGCAAAAAAATGCAACGCTTCCCAATAAACGCTTCGGAGCAGCGGAAACAATCCTATCTGCTGTACAAATCACATGGTTTGACCTACATTACAGAAGCTGCTCACTACTGGGTCTGGGATGGCAAAGCTTTAGAGCATTATGTGCAGCTGTTGCAGTATTCCAAGTGCATCCAAGAAATGCCAGAGGAACCAAATGGACACAAAACATTTCCTTTTGAGAGTGGCTGACTGAGCTGTGAGATCAAAATGAAACTATAAAATAAACATAGGTCTTTTAAAAACTGAAAATAACTGCTGTCAGGTCTATCTTCAGTTATAATAAACCTTCAGGAACCTTTGGTAGCCAACGTAAACACCAGCAAAGCATTCAGAAAGGGTAACTGCTGGGCATTTTTGTTGCTAAACATGGAATTGAGCCTGCATCTGACAGCAACACTGAGTGTGAGTCAGTCTAATGTAGTAGGTAAGCGCATGCGAACAGAGGAACAGGAAATATGTTGGGTTGGACAGGCTACACTCCTGCAGAGTGTGCTGGTATGTGTATTTAAGACAAAACTCGACTGTCACCCCAGTTAGACACATGCACACTTCTACACGCCCAAGACCATTTTCAATCCCTGGCATAGTGCAAGTCAAAAGACAAAAATGAGTAATGAAATTGTAGAACAATAAGCCCCTAAATAAACTAGCTTATTTTGCCCTTTGGCTCCTTCAGTTTAAGGGCTGTAAGCAGGACTTTCTGAAGGCAACAGATGAACACAATTTTAACTCAGGCTGTATGATTTGGAGTTGTGCATTTAAAATACTGAAACTGTTCTCTAACATCATGACAGACTCCTATTTCTGGGCTTAAAAAAAAAAAAAAAAAAAATTACCCATTTTTACATGTTCTAAAGGGAAGAATTTAATAACCAAGGACCTTTATTCACTTTCTGTACACCTGTTGCTTAAACAGTAGTCTTGAGAAAGAAAAAAGAAAAAAAAAAAACTTACAAGTGCAAAAATAACACTCTGAAGGTTTCTAAACATCTCTTGCCTTTAAGAGAAACCTTTACTTGGAATTAAATCTTCACACCATGCAGATCTTTTACACACACAAAATAAGGTTTTGAGCAAAAGTTCTATTTTTGATGCATAAAGCTTTGAGCACATGCATTTTAATCATTCACTAAAAAGGGTCATCTCAGCAAGCTTGCCAAGCAGGGCCTTAGTCCAGTATTGACAAGATACAAGCAAATCGGTACAACGTTCTCTTTCTCTCTCCCAGAGCTTCAGGCTTAGCTTATTGAAAACAGGACATGACCTTTTTGTGGTTAGTCCACAGCAGTCATCCTGGGGAAAAAAAAAAAAAAGAGGAGACCTCTCAATTTACAAGGCTTCGTCTCAGAGGAAGTAAGGGCAGCCTGGGCTTGTTGAAACTTGATTGAGGGTTTGCTCTCTCCCTCTTCCTCCTCTCTCTCTCTCTCTCTCTCTCTCACACACACACACACACTTTTCCATCCCCCATGAAGACATTGTCATCTCCCTTTCCCCCCCAATGGATCATCTCAAAAAAGTGTCTTCAAAAGATGTCCACTCACTGCTCATGCTCATCAACAAGTAATGAAATGGCACCACTTTACATTAGAAAATGTTCCTTTGCCGTGCTGCCAGCTGTCATTAGGGAATCTGAGCTCATCTCACATTCAGGGTGAGGAGGAGAATTTCTAAAATCTTGTATAGTCTATCCCAGCAAGCCTGAGTAAGTGGCCTCTGTAATCAGTTGTGTTGCTATTTGTTTTTCAGGAACTACTAAAAAGTAGGATAACCATAACTAAACATAAAGCATGACTAAATATGACATTGTATATGGTGCTATTAATTTTTGGAGCAGTACTCTTAGATAATTTGGCTGACTGCAATGGATGGCATATTCATGAGTACTTCAGGTAGGTTTTAAAAGAATACTTAAGAGGCAAAACAAGGTACTGTGAAAGGTGCCGGATAACACACAAAAAAACCCTTAAGTGATGTATGCCATTTCATCTTGCTAGTTTGGATAGTTTTAAAAAAATCTATAAATCCATTTGCAGCTTACATTTTAAAGAATCAAGAAAAACATCAAATCATTAATATTTGTACTAAAGCTCAAAATCTAACACCAACCAGACTGCTACTTAGCACTAAAAATAATACCTATTTTTGTAATATCATTTAAAAAAAAAAAAAAAAAAACTGCTGAATCTTTAGACCTCTATCAATATAACAAAAAAAAGTGTGTAAATGTTACACCTAAAGGGAAGTATTTTTATAAGGAAATCCACAACAAAACCAATAAACACACAAATCCATAAACCAAATTCCCATCAAAATATCCAGTAAACTTGTCATTTTAAAGCATGAATCGCATTAATAAAAAAAAATTAAAAAAAGACAATATCTCTGTAATAAAACATTTAAAAAAGCTCAACACTATATCATCCAAGGGAATAATGCGAGAGACAGTGACCGTGTGGCCCACTTACACTGAATTCATCCTTTGCTGCATATTTCCTAGTACTTTGCTCTTCCGCTCATAAGAGAAGCCCACACTGCTGCATAATCACCGGTATCTGTCTGGTCCGTCTCACCAGACACAAATCCGTCAACTCCAATGTAATCTTTGCCATGATCTCAAAGAACAACTCTCAGCTCATGTCCCCATCCTTAGTTATAGCCATTTAAGATCCACAAGGAAGGAAAACCCTTGTGTATATTTATTAGAGAAATAATTGAAGAAAAATCCACAAGGGAGGTCATTCATTCATGATGACTGAAGGAATTTCCATAAGAGCCAGATCCTTTCCTCAAAGCCAGGAGTATGCCTCGTTCTTAGTTCTTGGTATGAAGGCAGTCAGATAAAGTCAAGAATGAGCAAAAGCAAGACTGGGGTGAGAGTAGCTACGGGAGAAAGAGTAAGATGTGTGTGTGTGTGCGCATAGGGGTGTGGGGGCAACGGCGGACGGTCCACTTGCTCTCTATTGCTACTGTTTATATATGCATCTCCCCCTGCCAATAGTGAATTATTAATCTCTCTTAACCCAAAAAAAAAAAGTGTTAGCCTTTCAGAGCACCTCTTCAAGTACCCTTTAAGAAATTATGGAAAAGTATTTTAATGAAAAGTGTGATCTCACTTTTATCATATTGGTACACAGTACAATATGAAACTATCCAACCAGTTATTTCATTCAAGCTAAGTATCTTTTGTTTACTACACAACATTTCATTTATAAGAAAGGTTTTTAAAGTGGAATTCGATAACTCTTTTGGTTTATATGGACCTACTGAGTTGCTGATCTTGAAGATCAGAAATTGTTGTAATAAATAGTCTACATGACAATTAAAAAGACACTGCTATTGGTATTTCACCCCTTTCATCAATATCAACACACCCAACGGTCAACAACACAATGAACACCATACTGCACAGTTCAGCTCTTTTACTCTTTAGTATTATTTTACACTCTGAGGATAATTACAGCACACTGGAATCTGAACACCTCCTGGGTTACTTAAAATGCAACCATTATGCAAATTACCTGGTCTAACTGGGACATTTTTCCCCCTAAAGTTTCCACACTGGAAAACAAAAAAAAAAAAGGTACAGTTGAGAAGAAGTCCAGGAACAGCTGCGAAACAGCTTTGTTTTTCTTCACACATGACAGAGTGTCACAGCTTGTTAGACTCAGTGACAGGGAGAGCAGTAGCACATGGGTACTGTCCGCTAACATACAGATGGAAAGCTAAAAGACCATCTCTAGTGAGCGGTGACTGTGGCGCAGAGGCAGAAATCTTGAAAATTGTGCTGTACAGAATCTAAAAAGGGACATTTTAGAAAAATGCATCAAATCCAACCTTTCGATAAGTGCAATCAACTGTTTCTAAACAAACAAATGCATTATTTCCAAAAAACAAAATACGATTCTCTCTTCTAGTTCTACACAAATTCATGCAAAACAGCTTAAACCATTGCATGGCAATAGCCAAAACCAGCTTACTGCATTCAAAATGTTAAAACTGGCATATCTATATCAATTACTATACCAATACCCTAGTAATAAAAACCCCATTCCAATCAACATGCTTTTTTTGGGTCCAAAAATGTATGGTGGCACACAGAATAATTTACTAGTCAACATATACAGTTTGGTGTAAAGTCCAAACCTTTAAATGTATAAAATGCCAGAAAAAAAAAAGTTTCTTAAATTATTGATTATTCATTCAGTGCTGTAGGGTGCTGGTCCTAAGCATTACAGATGTCTTACGGCCAAAAATACTTGAAGCCTGGATGCTGTTCTTCACTCGTAAGTTGCTTTGGCTGAAAGCATTTGTTAAATCAGTAAACATAAATAAAATTAACTTTTTTTTGTTAGGTTTAATGTTTTAGATGGAGGTGGTGTGAGACTTATATATATATATATATATATATAAAAAACACACACACACTCTTCAGGAGACTCGACATACTGCATTGTCATTAGACTGAATTATCCTGCTTATCTAAAACATTAAACCCAAGGGAGCCATGCATTGTATTTAGCCAGACACAAACTAGATTTTAACAAAGACGACAAACCTTCTTGCTAAAGGCATGAAGAACAGAGTCTTATTGGTGCAAAGTGAAAACATTTTAAACATCTGGCTCATGAGCATGCTTAGCCTTCAAGGAATTACTTAGGTTACAGTATAAAAGAAAAGAGAGAAGCATATCCTGAGGCATGTCCTTTGTTGAGCAGCCAGTTTGACCAAATTAGCCCGGTTTAAGCAGCTCCTCTGACATTCAACATTTACAAAAAAGACAATTCAGCAGCATGGGTGTTCAATTAACACCTTTGCAAAGGAAAGTTTCACAAGCAACTATTTATTTGCCAGTTGCACAGATCTCTAAATCCAACTCTCCTTGCCCTCAAGAGAAACTGTTTATGACTCAAAATCCTCTCTAATCTTCGTGGAAACTCAAATTCAAGAACTTGTTTCAAGCATGCTGTTTGCTTTAGCTAAAGCTTTAGGGTTTAAGGCAATTGTAACTCCACATTGGGGTTTTTCCCTTTCAGCTTCATTAAGAAATACTGTAGTTAGCATCTGTGCATTATTTATCCCACTGCTGGCACTGATGTTTATGAATGAACTGCACAGCACAGAGTCATGAATGAATGTGGCTGTCTAAGGCATGCCTACAAAGCACCACGTTCAGTCTGACACGATGCAAACACGAGACCCTGTCCAATCTCGTCAATGTTTTCCACCCTGAGACCTGCTAACAATACAGGGCTAGGAACAGGGCTATACACCCCAAAGCAGAAGCTATTTATTCAAGTGCACTCCCCTAACTGGAGGACAAAGTGAACTGAATTATGTACTGTGATGTCTACAGCATGGTCATGATCGAAATTAAGACAATGGAAACATTCGGATTTGTTATTAAATTGAGATGAACATCACACTCTGAAAGATAAATATTTCAGTCACGGAAGTGACAGCAGTGCAATGGACTGATTCTGAAAATATCCCAAACCAACATTTTGTTTAAAATTCCATGTATTGCCTGGTGCTTTAATGCTTGGTCTTACGCTTGGTCATGAATAAAGAGATTTTTATATAAAAAAATTCAGACAAATTTGTGCTAAGTTTACCTCCACCCCACCAAACAGCAAAACTAAAAAAGTGATAGTGTTTTATGGTCTAGATTCAACTAATGTGAAAAAGGTCAGTGCTATTACTTATATCTTTCTTAATAGTTTCCTTAATGACCCAATATTACCTAATTTGCAGACAATCAAACCAAATAATTGTGAAAAGGTTTGCACCATTTTGAGAAAATGTATCCTATTGGTCAAGATCTGAACATGCAATAGTTAGTGAATCAGGCCTTGTGACATGACAGTACACAGATAAAGGCCGTGGATATAGAATAGCCATTTACTGACAGCGCTCTGATTTACAGCTGCCTCTGCAGGACTACTGTAGTGTAAGATTATAGCTCACCTATAGTCTTAAGTAGCAAAATGCAGCCAGGCCTTTCCTGGACCACTACCATGTCTGTCAGGGTCTATCAGCCACAAGTTCCGAGTACACTCTTGTCCTTATTTGGGTCACTAGTCTAGTCAGCAAGCACACATTCCATAATAGTGACAAAATGGACACTCCTGTGTGTGTGAGAATAGTAGAGGACATACTGGCAAATACAAGATGGTTTCATGAGCGAACCAAGATAACCAGTTTGTGTACAGAGCAGCCACCACGAAACCACTGGAGTGAAAAAGAAAACATTTCCAAAATGATCTGTCAATCAGAAAAAGGTCTTCATTGACAAGGAACAATAAGCACAAATTTCACTCCGAACTACACTTTCAGGCAGCAATCAAGTTTTACCAAAAAACATGATGTGTATCTGGCAGGTAAACAGTAATCATTAATAGATACCAACAGTTCATTTGTGCTGCATCCTGTGTTGCATTGCAAACATTTGTAGTGGTATGTTGAGTATACGCCAGGCATTTTCAGTAGGACTGAATAATTTGACAATATTTGTCATTTTCATGATAAATTACATCACAGTATTTTCTTCCAAGTATATTCTGATGTTCAGTGATTAAAGAATACTGACCAGCGACATGTTTAGTTTTGTTTTTTTACAAAAAGAGCTTAATGCAGTGCAATGTAAGAAATGAAGAGAGGAAGGGAGAAAAACAACAACAAACAAACAAAAAATTGTATTCATAGTTTTGTGGCATAACTGGTTCCTTCATTTCCATGTAAACATATCTGATTTTTATGAAAAAAATTTAAATTACATCATACATGATGAATTTTGAGATATATATTTTCCCCTGAACGCCTGCCCCTATGGTGTAAAATAAAGATCTTCCATTGTGGCTGGGCTCCTGGCATGCTTTTTTTATTTATTTTATTTTTTATTTTTTTCGATTTAACCATCTACTGGTGATAAAGACAACTTAACTCACACTACTATCTTGCATCTGTCTCTCAACTATGCTAAAGTTTCATTCTTGAGGACCTAAAGGACTGAAGTAAATGGTTTCCGTTTCAGGTTCAGTAATTTAATTTACATATTTTAATAGAACAACTATACTTTATAAAAGTTACATTAGTTTTTGAAAAGATCTAGTATATGTAAGAAGAGTTTATAGAATTTTTTCATGGAGCACTGCTGTAAAGCAGAGAGAATAAAGCCCCACCTACACATCCTGTATTGCTACAATCTGACAAGACTTCCACATTCAGAATCCATACAGATAATTTGCCACGCAGTTAAAATATAATTTTCATGTGTGTTGGCCTTTTCTAGCAAACAAGGCAGAGGTAAAAAGTCTTAACTAATAATGCCCCAAAGACAGCCAAGCAAAAATAAATAAAAACAAACTTGCAAACTGCCTGATCTCACATTGTCATACATCAGCATTTGGTGCAGTCACATGCAGTGCCACTAATCAGCTGAGGTCAAATTAGTGCCATTTGCTCTGGGAATATGGTTAGCTTCTGGGAAGTGCAATCTGCTTGCTCTGAACCATAAAACGACATGTGAAACACTTTGGCTCTTCATTTAATGATAATGGTTGTTTGAAAGGTGCTGGAACTGATTTCAGGAACCAGGAAATAAGTACATTCTGTGGCTGTGTGAGGTAGATTACGTAAGTCAGCGTGCTACATATGATGACATTAGGACCAAAATTATATTACGAGTCACTTAAGTAGTAATCATCACAAGAATGTTAGCTAAAGTAAAATAAGAAACTTCTTGAACATGTGGGTCATGCTTACTTTTGATAACACCTATATAGGATCAAGCGATTGTCTGTAAACATGAAAGTATCTGGTGAAATTTAGAGGATTACTGACAACAATAAGGTTTAGGATTATTTTGAGGTTGGATTTTCATTTTAAAAAGTCTTTTATATTTAAATTCAACAGGGATTTAATTGATGCCCTTTTAAGAAAAGCTGATCATCTACAAAATATCTATATTGGACCATTAAAATAAAGTGCTACTGAAATTTTTAATTGCTTCGTTGTCTTTCAATGGAATAAAAGTTCTATTAAAAACAATGACCTAAAATCCACACGTATGCAAACAGAAAACTCACATTTTAATATCACTGCAACACTGAGCATTGCAGTATAACAGAAAATAAGGTAAGGCAGGTAAACAGTAGCTAACTGGAAAGTGGTGGCATTTGGTAGGCATTTCACATAAACAACACTTTGTTTTTGCCACTTCCTGACACTATTTTTCCGATACAATTACTCATTTCACTACTATTTCGGTGCTCTGGCATCTCAAATCTGTCATTTGGAAATTTGGCTCTACTGTAATCGAGTGCTTCACCTTTAATGAGGTTGCAACACCTTTGTGAAATAATACTATCCATGCCTACATAAATTGAGTGACAGCTCTTTTTTTCCCCACAAAAACAAAACCTTAGCTAATGCCACTTCTGCAACAAGTCAGAGGTCAACTAGTGTATATATCAGTCATACGTATCGCACTGTCATAACAAGCATGATAGGCTTTTAATGCTTAGTGTAAGTTCCCTTCAAATAACAAATTGAAGAAGGAGAAAGGGGTCATAATACCAAGAAAATCTGACGTGTTCAACTTAGTCATGACTCTATGCTTCATTAGGGCCTGGAAAGCAACAAACCGCACAAAGATGTGAGGAAGCATCTTCATATCAACCCAAAGCTCTTCTACAGTTATTCTGTCATTTTTGTGGAGAATAAAATGAGCAATACTTTTATGAATGGGGGGGGATTTTGAGGCCAA
The DNA here is from genome assembly GCA_017165825.1 of Hepsetus odoe. Lineage (NCBI taxonomy): Eukaryota > Metazoa > Chordata > Actinopteri > Characiformes > Hepsetidae > Hepsetus > Hepsetus odoe. The sequence continues at coordinate 13,248,689 of CM029390.1, read as the reverse complement.
GCTCAAACCACACTGGTGAAAATGGCTTTCGGTTACATAAGGGGACCATCACTGTGGTAGCCGGTACTTTTTCGGGAGTTTGGCTTTTGTGATTGCTATGAAGTAACTCCCTGAAATCCTCATGGGTTAGTGCAACTTGCCACAGCTGTTAGTGGGGAATGGCACTGAATAACTGGGTATGACTGGAATCTACAGGATTAGATCACATTCAACATTGTGTTCTGGCCCCTTTTTGAACTCCATGTAAAGCTGGCATGTCTGGAGGTGTCTGACATGCTGAACGTGTCATATGGGAATGAGACCATCCTTACTGGTTACTGGGGGGCGCAGAGAGGGAGAAAACAGCCTCCTCTTCCTCGTATTCGGGTCCGTCCTGCTGATCGCTTTCATCCACGCTACCGTGCGCCCCGTAACCGGGCGGCGGAGGCGGCGGCGGCAGCAGGGGGAAGACCGAGGGCCCGTCCAGGCCGGTGGAGGTGGGCGACATCCGGCTCTCTGCACCCTCCGAGGTGGGGGAGAAGCAGCCTGCCCCGGCGGCGCTCCCAGAGCTGCGAGCCGCGGCCGACAGCTCCGCCCCGGCCACCGGGTAAATCATCACTTCGGCGTGGCCCTCCAGGGAACCGTGCTGGCGGAGGTCGCTGACCCGCACACGGCTGGATTTGGGGTAGAAGGGGCTCGGGTCGGGCCCGCTGCCGCGCTCCGTTACCCCGGTCACTGACGACGCGGCGCCCCGGGCTTCGCTCCGGACCTCCGCGTCCATGAAGCGCGATAGAGGGCGACTCTAATGAAGAGCCTGCCCTTCTCTCTTCGCCTTTTCTCACTCCAAGTCCTTCTCCCGAGCTTTTTAAACGCGTGGGTAAAGGCGAGGAAAACTTTCCTGAGGGGGGAAACTAGCTCGGCTAGCTGTTAGCTCCGGCTAGTCCCGCGCCATGCTAGCCCGGCTAGCTGACGGAGTTAGGTCTTCATTGTTTTCTTTCCTGAGTTTGGAGTTTAGAGTCAGAGAAATAAACAGTCTGGCCCGCTTTTAAAGAATTGAAACAAACCAAAAAAGACAGCAGGGACAGATAAACAACCTCTCAGGCCACCTGGCGGCTCCGTTGGACGGAATGAGCCCTTTTATTGTCGCCCTCCTCCTCCTCCTCCTCCTCCTCCTTCTTCTTCTTCTCCTCCTCCTCCTTCTCCTCTCTCTACCGTTTTTCTTCCCTGCGACTTTCGAAAAAACACCCCGAGCCGCTTTCTGAAGCGGGGCGCATCCACTTCTCAGCGTCCGAAGCTCGCCTCCTCTCTCATGGCCGCTCCGTAAAACGGAATGTAACACTGTCCCCTGTCCAACTCTGCTTCTCTGACCACTTTAGCAGGACATTTGGCCGCAGCTGCTCCTAGTCCCACTCCTTCACCCGCAGACCTTGCTAATGGAGCGCCGAGTAGATGCCAGCTCGAGTGTCCGAACGCTTTTCTCAATCAATCACACAACCGAACCGACTCACTAGTCCGACAGGGTCGTCGCAGCTTCACAACCTAATAGCTGAGATTTGATTCGCCTTTTCGGGTCCCACTCTGTCATTTGGTAGAAAAGCAACTGTAAATAGAAAAGAAAAAAAAGTCAGCGCCCTGATAATGGTGTAATTAATTGAAGCATCGCCTGAGGAATCGATTCGTTGAACTGAATCGAACGCATCGTCACTTGACTCGATGAGATCTGTTGCTCTAGAAAGTTTGCGCTCGTGTTTAAGTGTCTGAATTTGTTCGTGTAGCAAATACAAAAAATGTTCTTTAGGAGCGTTGTGCAATGTTCAGTGGCATGAATCAGTTCACGGAGTGCGCTCTGGGCTTTGAAAGGAAGTTCGGGCTTGCGCTCGGCGTTTTATGAAGTCATTGATCTTTTAAAAGCATCTCTGCAACATTGCTCCCTCTTTTATTTCTTGGTCTGATTCTTTAAGCTAATCAACAAAAATACATTAACTGTCTACTTAACTGCATTATGCCACTGAAACGCACTGTATGGAACAGTGTACTTATTATTACTATTATTAATATTGAGCTAATCTTTTATTATCGAGGAATTCCACTTAATAATGTATACTAGTATTTAATAATAGTATTAAGAAGTATAATAAGAAATACATTTTTAAAAATATCTCTAAACATATTTATGATAATAACAATAACTTGAAACTTATCACCACCACTGTCTAATAAATAAATGCAATTCTCTGCAGTGCAATCTCTTACATCACACCCCTCTGAGTGACTGCTCTGGGTTTACATTTTACATTTACATCATTCAGCAGACACTCTTATCCAGAGCGACTTCCATGTCCTAATTACAGGGACAGTACCCCTGGAGCAACTCAGGGTTAAGGGTCTTGCTCAGGGACCCGTGGTGGGATTCAAACCTGGGAGCTCTTGAGCAATTGGTCCATAGGCAAGCACCCTACCACTAGACCACCACCACCCATTTTGACCACAATTATGCATAACTCACAGTTACAGCTTTATTTTTAAACCCAGTGTTTGCTTTACCTAAGTGAGAGTGGTTTATTACTGAAAAGGAGGAATCGGATGTAAATCTGATGTAGCCATGGGAACTGAGGGGCTGTGGATGCATCTGTGTTCAGTGCAACTCCTGTCTCCATTCCAAACATCTGCTTCCGCTCAGTGGCATTTCCCTTATGTACAGTCAGTAATTTGTCTAAGCACTCTGCCAGCTCCAAATCTGATCTTGTCAGTAGAATCTTTAGGCAAAATGTAAATCCTTGACATTAAACTGTGGGGGCCATAGATACATTAGCTGTAGTACAAACCTCTGGTTCTCACCACATGGACAAAATAGCCCATAAAAGTCATTCTCTTTTAATAATATTTTTAAACTGTTATTGAATGTAAGTTTTTTCCTGCTTATGAGATATTAAGTACTATTTTAGGACTACTGTCACTTTAATGATCATTCGTTTAATTGAACTGAATTTCATTGGACTGTATTATACTAGATTGTGATCACCTTAGAGTAAGTTAATGTACAGAGTTTTTAAAAATAATTTTACAGAGTACTGGTTCACTTATTTTTAATGTTTCACCAAAAACAAAGAACAACTTCTTCTTCTTCTTCTCCTTTATTTGGCTGCTCCCATTTAGGGGTCGCCACAGCAGATCAACCAAGTCAAGTCAAGTCAAGTAGGATTTTATTGTCATTTCAGCCATATACACAGTACACAGTGAAACGAAATAACGTTCCTCCAGGACCCTGGTGCTCCACACAAGACAAGACACAAGACAACATAAGACACAACACAGGGGAACAAGTGCAGACAAGACAGACGGCACGACAGACATTCATCCGTAGAGGGCTGCAGTGTTGTGGAACAAAGCAGCCCAGGTAGATTATGTGTAGCAGTGTGGTGGAGCGGTGTTACTGAATTTAAAGTGCAAGGGTGCAACACGAGATAAATAAATAAATAAATAAATACAGGATGAAAAGTGGACTGGGTTTAAGAGTTTAAGATATTGGCAGTTTATGAGTTCAAGAGTCTGATGGCCAGGGGGAAGAAACTATTTCCCATCCTGGAAGTGGAGGCCCGTATGCTGCGGAACCTTTTCCCGGACGGCAGGAGGGAGAAGAGAGTGTAGGATGGGTGGGAGGGATCATTCACAATGCTGGTTGCTTTGCAGATGCAGCGAGTGGTGAAAATGTCCTGTACAGAGGGCAGAGAGATCCCGATGATCTTCTCAGCTGTTCTCACTACCCGTTGTAGGGACTTGCGGTCTAAGACGTTGCAGTTCCCGTACCAGGCAGTAATGCAACCGCTCAGGATGCTCTCAATGGTTCCTCTGTAGAAGATGGTGAGGATGGAAGGTGGGAGATGGGCTTTCCTCAGTCTGCGCAGGAAGTTGAGGTGCTGCTGGGCTTTCTTTGTGATGGAGTTGGTGTTGAGGGACCACGTGAGGTTGTCAGTGATGTGAACACCAAGAAACTTGGTGCTCTGGACCATCTCCACAGGTGAGGTGTTGATGATAAGTGGAGTGTGGTCCCAACGTGATCTCCTGAAGTCAACAACCATCTCTTTAGTCTTGTCGTCGTTCAGAGACAGGTTGTTGGTTCTGCACCAGTCCGTCAGCTCTTGTATCTCCTCTCTGTAAGCTGCCTCGTCTCCACCGCTGATCAGACCCACGGTTGTATCATCAGCGAATTTGAGGATGTGGTTCGAGCTGTGCTTGGCTGCACAGTCGTGGGTCATCAGTGTGAACAGCAGTGGGCTGAGCACACAGCCCTGGGGGGCTCCTGTGCTCAGTGGGATGGTGTTGGAGGTGCTGCTACTGATCCTGACTGACTGGGGTCTCCCAGTCAGGAAGTCCAGGATCCAGTTACAGAGGGAGGTGTTCAGGCCAAGCAGCCTCAGCTTCTCACTCAGGTGCTGAGGGATGATGGTGTTGAATGCTGAACTGTAGTCGATGAACAGCATTCTGACATAACTGTCCTTTCTGTCAAGATGAGAAAGGGCCAGATGGAGGGTGGTGGAGATTGCATTGTCCATTGAGCGGTTGGGACGATACGCAAACTGCAGGGGGTCTAGTGAGGAGGGGATCTGGGACTTGATGTGCCTCATGACCAGCCTCTCGAAGCACTTCATGATGATGGGTGTGAGTGCGACGGGACGATAGTCGTTGAGGCAGGAGATGGATGGTTTCTTTGGCACTGGAATGATGCTGGTGGTCTTGAAGCACCTTGGAATAACAGTGGTGCTCAGAGAGGTGTTGAAGATGTCAGTGAGAACATCTGCCAGCTGTCCTGCACATCCTCTGAGCACACAACCTTGAATATTGTCTGGACCGGCAGCTTTCCGTGGGTTGACTCTGAGAAGAGATCTTCTCACCTTGGCTGTGGTCAGACAGAGAATCTGGTCTAACTTCCACTACTCTTTCCCATAACTCAAAGTATTCTTTCCACCTGCTCACCATGCTCTTCTCACTTGTGAGTACATTTCCATTTCTATCTTTTATCGCCCTGATCTGCTGCGCATCTTTCCCAACTTTGTCCCTCTGGCTAGCCAATATGTATATGTCCTTTTCTCCCTCCTTACTGTCGCTCCTCTCATACAATTCACCATACACCTTATCTTTAGCCTTTGCCACTGCTTTATTCACCCTGCACTTCATCTCCTTGTACTCCTGTCTACTTTCTTCATCTCTCTGACTATCTCACTTCTTTTTAGCCTGCCTCTTCTTAAGTATACACTCCAGGACGTCTGGGTTCCATCCCAAGATTCCTTATCCTCCTTCTTCTGTCCAGATCTCACGTGTAGGACCTTTCATGAAGTTATGGGAAAGAGTTGTGGAAGCTAGGTTAAGAAAATGATTAGTGAACAGCAGTATGGTTTCTTGCAGAGAAAGAGCACCACAGATGCAATGTTTGCTCTGAGGGTGTTGATGGAGAAGTACAGAGAAGGTCAGAAGGAGTTGCATTGTGCCTTTCTGGACTTGGAGAAAGCATATGACAGGGTGCCTGAGAGGAGTTGTGGTTTTGTATGAGGAAGTCTGGTGATACAGAGAAGAATGTGAGAGTAGTTCAGGATATGTATGAGGGCAGTGCGACAGTAGTGAGATCTATAGTAGGAATGACTGATGCATTTAAGGTATAGGTTGGATTACATCAAGGGTCAGTGCTGACCCCATTCTTGTTTGCAAAAGTAATGGACAGGTTGACGGACGAGGTTAGACAGGAGTCTCCGTGGACGATGATGTCTGCTGATGGTATTGTGATCTCTGGTGAGAGAAGGGAGCAGCTTGAGGAGATCCTGGAGAGTTGGAGATATTCTCTAGAGAGGAGAGGAATGAAATTGAGTAGGACAAAGACAGAGTACATGAGTGTGAATAAAAGGGTGGAAAGTAGAATGATTAGGATGCAGGGAGTAGAGGTGACAAAGGTGGAGGAGTTCAATAACATGTCAAATAAGTCCTCCAATCACCACTCTCACTCCCCTAGGTACACTCGCTATCACTTCATCTAACTCACTTCAGAATTTTCCTTTCTCCTCCACCTCACAAACTAAAAAAAAAGATGCATGTTGTCAATAAGTAGTGCATGTTATGTGCACTCCTTTTACTTTCGCTCTCAACATTCTCTGTGTCTCTTGCTACATCCTCTGGGCTGTCCCTTTAGGCCGTGCACCATCACACAGCCCCCCTCTAGCACTAACACTCTTAACTGTTTGGTGGATTGTTCTTTTTATGCGTGTCCCTCATGTAGCAGACGTAGTAGAAGAGTTGGGGCATGATTACGAGCCTGCTGACATATGCTGTCACTCTTCATCAACCTCCTTCCTCTTCCTCAGCCTCCCCCTCATTCTGTGCTGTGACAGGCTCTGGCTTTGGCATGATGTGACCTCCTCTTCCGATCCCCCCAACAGACACACACATGGCCTGCAAACACGACAGAGGGTGGGGGATGGAGAGAGTTCAAGCAGTGGGTAGACTACCAATCTAAATAGAAATTCTGCAGCTTCAAGGCTTTTGTAGCTTACAGGTAATTAAAAATATACTCACCAGTAAGCAATACAGGATTTCTGCAACCTATGTTTCACTAGATTTTTGCAACTGTATAGGTAAAATGCTAAAAAGTGAAGTAAGTTAATGTGCAATGTAGTGACATTTGTCTGTTTGCAATAAAGTTCAAGACATAGTATGTGATCTAACATGGATTTTGAGCTTTCCTCCTATTAATGAACATTTTCATATATTTTATGTCACCTTAAATACTGCAGCAGCATCCTCATTCATACAAGAAAATTGGTAAATTAGTATGTAGATTGTTGTGGGTGTTAGTGGGCAGCTAGTCAAATCATCTGTGTTTACTATTAGGCTTCCAAAGCAAAATATACCAGTAACAGAAAAATATGAAGGAAACTGACTATAGTAAAAAAATTACCATAATACTTTCAATAAAATTTGCCAGTGATAAAATTTCAGTTCAAACTGAGGGGGTCACTGACCTCTAAGTTTAGGGGACCTTATACAAGAGATGATATTGATAATGAGGCATCCCATGTTTCCTTACATGAAAAGTGTTTTTTTGACTAAATGAATAGCCTCAAGTGACATACTATGTCCTCTTTTATGTAAACTGGATAAACTGGATAAACTGTACACTCTCTCAGCAGAAATTCACAACATGTGTACCGTGCCACATCGCTCATATGGCAATCTGTTGGGAAACTGTATAGATACCTTTAAAAAGGCATGGAAATACAGAAAGAATAATATACATCATATCATATCTTTTTTACCATATTATATTCATATTTGCAAGTTGTGGAACATGTAGTTGTAATGTTCACTTTTTCCTGGATGCATGTTTTCAACATTTAAACAATCAACATAAGACCAGTAAACCAGCCTGTTGATTTCTAAGATCCTGGTGGCAGTCCTGGGGGATGGTCCCTTCCCCATAAATACATGCAGCAGATGGAGACATCATTATGAAAATGGAGGGGTTTTAGTTTAGTTGTCAAATGTAGCCTGGAAGGACAGATGTCATGGAACTACCAAAACATGACTAGAATGCACCTCAGATCAACCCCCCCTCCAATGATTTGAGAGATCAAATTCAGATCTGTTAAGGAGCACACCTTCAAAATGGAAAATGCCTGTCTAAATTTAATTTAGACTCCCTGGTTTAAACGTGAAGCAGGCGGCTAAAACATTTTGACACCATTACTAAGCATTTCTTGTGAAAAGCATCACAGTGTGAGTCACCAGGCCAGATGGTGAAGAAAAATCACACACGAAATTCTCTCCACTCTTTTTCATCCAAAGTGCAATAATTCTTTCTTTGTAGGAGCAGGCCTGGTTCTCTGTGGTGTTATTGGAGTGCGCTGCTGGGCGCCAGACACTGTGATGGGGGGATGATTTGTGGGATGTAGAGATGGTCCTTTGTCCTGCCTTACAGGCTGCTGGCTGCTGGAGCCGGGCATAATGAGATTCAAAGCAGGGTGCAGCTAATCGTCTGCCTTAGAAGGTAAGCCGAGTGTAGGAAGCAAAGGCACCTGCTGAGGATGCCTGTTCTGTCCTGTGTGTGTGTGTGCGTGTGTGCGTGCGCGTGTGCGCGTGTGTGCGTGTGTGTGTGTGTGTGTGTGTGTGTGTGTTTTATAGGGAGAGAGAGTGAGAAAGCAGCTGCTAAGGAGTCCTGCTCCTCCTATCTGTCAATATGTCTGTTAAGAGGGAGGCTGTACCTTGGGGAGGAAGCAGTAGAAGATGGAGTGTCAGGGAAAGTAGAGTAGGTGCATTGCAAATACACCCCTGCATACTAGTTGCATTGCCAAAGCTGGATGAGATGAATGTCTGTATTAGAGTTAACAGCAGAAACCATATATTCTACACTCTAGCTGTACGTAAAAATGTAAAGCACTACTTTCTCTACAGTCAGTAGGCAGTACATCATAACATGAGTAATTTTATAAATTAATGAATTATAATAAAAAAAAACTTCAACAATGCATGGAAGCCTCTAACTAGGGTTCTGTCTGGTTCATTTAGAGCTGTGCAGCATGATGATATTTACTGCTGTCATGACAGATGATGTTATATCATGCTTTGACTTATTCTTAATATTGTGGTTATTATCAGTACAATCATCTCAAGCCAAATTATTATTCTGGTTTCTGACACAGTTTGACCTTTAAGACAAAAAATAAAAGTATAGATAAAATTCAGGATTCAACATAGGCTTTGTAATGTACTTTTATGATTTTGTTTTTTAAGAAATAACAGAAAAGCCAGGTAACCATGAATATTTGGGATTACTTAGAACTGTAAAGGGTTTAAAACTAGTAACTGATAATTTAAGCATATACAGTTAGGTCCATATATTTTTGGACACTGACACAAGTTTTGTTTTTGTACCCGTTTACTGAAACGTATTCCAATTATAGTTATATAATGGACATGGACATAATGTGTGGACTCTCAACTTTCATTTGAGGGTCTCCACATTCAAACCGGATGAAGGGTTTAGGAGTTCCAGCTCCTTAACATGTGCCACCCTCTTTATAAAGGGACCAAGAGGATTAAATTGGACAATTGACTCAAAGGCTATTTCATGGGCAGGTGTGGGCGATTCCTTCATTATGTCTTTATCAATTAAGCAGATAAAAGGCCTGGAGTTGATTCGAGATGTGGTGCTTACATGTGGAAAATTTTGTTGTGAACAGACAACATGCGGTCAAAGGAGCTCTCCATGCAGGTGAAACAAGCCCTCCTTTAGCTGTGAAAACAGAAAAACCCATCAGAGAAATTGCTACGATATTGGCAAAATCTACAGTTTGGTACATCCTGAGAAAGAAAGAAAGCACTGGTGAACTCAGCAACGCAAAAAGAGCTGGACGTCCATGGAAGACAACAGTGGTGGATGATCACAGAATCATTTCCATGGTGAAGAGAAGCCCCTTCAAAACAGCCAATCAAGTGAACAACACTCTCCAGGAGGTCGGCGTATCGATATCCAAGTCTACCATTAAGAGAAGACTAATGAAAGTAAATACAGAGGGTGCACTGCAAGGTGTAAGCCACTCATAAGCCTCAAGAATAGAAAGGCTAGATTGGACTTTGCTAAAAAACATCTAAAAAAGCCAGAACAGTTCTGGAAAAACAATCTTTGGACAGATGAAACCAAGATCAACCATGCATGCCCAAGCCATCACACTCCCTCCGCCATGTTTTACAGATGATGTGGTGTACTTTGGATCATGAGCTGTTCTACACCTTCTTTTTTCTTGCCATCATTCTGGAAGAGGTTGATCTTGGTTTCATCTGTCCAAAGATTGTTTTTCCAGAACTGTTCTGGCTTTTTTAGATGTTTTTTTAGCAAAGTTTCAGTGATCTTCCAGGTGGCACTGGGACACTAGTGTTTATCAATGATGTGACACAGGACAGAAGCAGGACAGAAGCAACTAAATGAATTCTAAGCTGTTCAAAGACATACTTTCTGCTCAAATCCAGCTAAATGCAGTCAAATTGATTTGGGTGGTTCATAATACAGATGGACAATGACCCAAAACATCCAACCAAAGCAACCCAGGAGTTTATTAAAGCAAAGAAGTGGAATATTCTCAAATGGCCAAGTCAGTCACTTGACCTGAACCCAATGGAGCAGCATTTCACTTGTTGAAGACCGAACTTCGGACAGAAAGGCCCACAAACAAACAGCAACTGAAAGCCGCTGCAGTAAAGGCCTGGCAGAACATTAAAAAGGAGGAAACCCAGCATCTGTTTCACGGGCATCTGTTTCATCTGGAGTGTATACTTAAGAAGAGGCAGGCAAAGAAGAAATGAGATAGTCAGAGAGATGAATAAAGCAGACAGGAGTACAAGGAGATGAAGTGCAGGGTGAATAAAGCAATGGCAAAGGCTAAAGATAAGGTGTATGCTGATGGCCAGCAAAGGGTTTTCAACCAAGTATTAGAAATGAACAATTTATTTTCAGTTATTTAATTTGTGCCCCTGAAATGAAGGGATTGTGTTAAAAAATTATTTAGTTCCTCATATTTTTATGCAATCTTTTTGTTCAACCCACTGAATTAAAGCTTAAAGTCTGAACTTCAACTGCATCTGAGTTGTTTCATTTAAAATTCATTGTGGTAATGTACAGAACCAAAATTAGAAAAATAGTTGTCTCTGTCCAAATATTTATGGACCTAACTGTATATAAGTATTGATGCTCCAGTACAGCAAGGAAGAAAGTAATAGGCTATTAAATGGGCTATTTACCCATATCGTGAAACAAAAACATAGTTTTAAATAATTTTAATTTATTTGCAACTCCTTCGACATTATGTCATTAGATTAAAACCACCAACCAAACATTGCGTAGGTTTGTATACCACTAACACCTCACAAGACCAGCTGTACTGGAAATGCTCTGATGCAGTTATGCATCTAAAGAACAAAACTTTCATTTATACTGCGTTAAACATAACAACTTAATGAACCGAAGGTTTACTCGCTGCCTAATGTATCCCGCCTCTTCACAGCTGGCACTGGAATATGACAATCAATGTTATCCACTTGTTAGTCGTCTAAACGTTGTGGTTTACTGTTGTAAAAAAGCAGCAAAATTGTTGTGCCATATTTAGTAGTTACAATGAAAGTGAAAGTGACCATTCTTGTCATTGTGAACCACAGCACAGCACACAGTGGAACAACGATAACAACAGTGGAACAAGCTATTGAAAGCACCCGGGGAGCAGTAATGGAGATGGAACCTTGAACAAGGGTACCTCAGGACAACCTGCTGGTATAGGAAGCCACAATCTTCTGATCCTGGGGCCAACTCCATAAATACTAGGCCACCACTTGATATCAGTCTTTCCATCTCACTGTGGATTTTAGTCTTTTTTTCAGAATTGCTTTAATTTTGCCACATTGAACAAATGTTCCTATTAAAGGTCCTGCCACATCTTCTTGATGGGATGAAGTCAAAACTTTAGGTCAAGATATTCATTTTGTTTCTTTTAAGCCATTCAGAGATGGATTTGACACTCTTGAGGTTCAGATTATGGATGACCGGACATGTTCTTGCAGGATTTTCTACCGAATTAACGGTTCCATCAGTTTCACTTTGTTGTGCAAGCCCCAAAGTAGGAAAGCATTGCTACTTCCACCACATTTGATAGTGTATGATGTTTTTATTGTGGAATGCTGTGCTCACTTTTCATTCATCACTCCAACTTAGCATTTCTTTCTCACTTCCGGGAGTTCTTGTGTTTGCTGCATGATGAGCAGCTTGTTGAGACCCACATTACATTACTGGAGAGTTCTCATTTAAGTAAGTAATCTTAATTATCAAAATTTGGTTAGCTTGTTGAGTTTTTTTTAAATCGTAAGCAATTTTGTGCAAAAAATGTGAAAAGTAGAAAAAGTAACAATAAGGCCAAAATATTTAATGCCACCGTATGTCCTTTAGGTACAAGATAACAGCCTCTTGAGACCCTGGTGTATTACATTATGGAAAGCTCAGTGGTTGCTTCAGTGAAGTCCACCATCCACCATCACACATCCGTTAACTTGTAATCTTTCTTTGCATTAGTATGAAACTTTAACATAACCTGAGTGTCACATGAAATAATGAATGTATGTGTTTTTTTTTTTAGTATGTGTTTTTTTATTTTTTTAACATTATTAATGTCCTGAGAAAGGAAAGTGTTTCTTGGGCAAAGGCAGTGCACCCTTAAAAAATAAATGTGAAGGGAATTTTAGATTCTGAAAATGAGAGTAAACCCATGAAAGTTTAAGCAGAAGTGTTCTCTCTTGTGAATATCTATGAGAAGAACACATGCAGCAAAAAGATGCTGCCGCTCAGCTGTGTTAGAAAAGTAGATTTTCGTGTGTACTCATATGTTTTTCTATGTACTTCTGCTCTTTAGGTCCTGAAATAAACATTTTAAATATGATGTTTTCTCTGCTTAGACTTAACAAGCATTTTCACAGTGAAAAATGTGAATGGGATAAAATCAGGATAAATTCTAACACTGGAAGCTGGGTTGACAACAACAATGTCTTAGATGCAAATTTATAATAATGACAACAACAACAACAACAACAACAATAATAACATGTTATCTTTCTTTAACCATAATGCCTACATTAATTTAGAATAATTAGTATGTATTAATTTGAATAAAAATAAGTAAAATCAAAATTTTAATAAAACTGAAACTTTTTTAACAACGAACATAATGTAGGGTCAAGGATTTTTAGTTCTTTTTCCCCCTCTCATTTATATATACAAAAGCATTTGTCTCTGGGGCCATTCTTTGCAGGACAGGGGTGTGAGTGAAGTTTAACAGCATTAGCTGTTGACGCCATTGGCTGACAGTGCGTAACATATAATTACATTATACAACCATTTTCTGTAGTACTTTCACTTGACCAGTGAGCAAACTTTTCTTTCCCACTAAAAACACTGTCATAACATTTCTGCTGGAGAAATATCTTAAGTGGCAGCAGGCAACCGCTATTGTCTGATAATAATTTTCAGCAAAATTGCTGATAACACACATTATTTTAACCATGCTATCTGTACAGAAAGTATTTATCAAAATCTTAATCTGAGCAGACATTAACGGAATGTTGGATTATAACTTTTCATTATAATTTATAAACAGTCCATCTACAGCCACTGGAGCATGTTTTGAGTACAGCAGGGGTACAGCAGCATCTCATATGTCTTTTGTACATCTAAAGTAAAAAATATAATTTTTTATGTTTTAAAGGTGTGTGTTCATTATTTTAATAAATATTAATCTTTAAAACAATGTATATTACACATTATGTGTATATTTTCTAGACACATACAATGATTGTTCCCTCCTTATTTTAAAAAGATCTGATTTTAGGAGTTAGAGTTCAAAAGCCCTCAAAACATCTGGAACCTGCTTATCAGTCTATACATTCTAAAAGGCTTAAATAACAATGAAAATAAACTCATATGCAAGTAGATTGTGATTGAGTAGATCGTGATTGTGAATCTACTTCCAAGTAGATCGAACAGATGGAAGAAATACCTTGAGGGGCTGATGAAGAAGAGAATAAGAGAGAGAGAGAGAGAGAGAGAGAGAGAGAGAGAGAGAGAGAGAGAGAGAGTTTGGATGACATAAGAACACTGGACCAGGAAGTGCAGCAAAGAAGAGAGTTCAGGCAGATTGGACAGAAGACAAAGTCAGGAGCAAGATTGCATTGGTCTGGACATGTGCAGAGGAGAAAAAATGTTGAAGAGCTGCCAGGCAATACATGCAATGCAATATGCAATGTTATTTTATGTTAGGTTAGATTGTGCCAGTTATTATCTCCAGCCTCTTTGAATACACACATCTACTCTGTATGCCTGAATAAGCCACATACATTAGCACACTTTGAATAAACGTGTATCTCTCTAACAGTGCATGTGCATATAATCTGCTGTTTCAACTGGGATTAATAAAAACACAAGAAAACACACTTAGTCTGCTAGTATCCTCTTATCTTGATTAAAATATGTTGGAAAACTGCATGGCCTGGGCCACCCACACAACACTTTCCAGACTTCCCTTGGGTGCCTGAGGGGAAGCAGATGGGCATATCACTAGGTCACCTAAGGCTGTTGTCAGTTGCACTGTCTGAAATGGCATTTTTTAGACTGAGTTGCTTATAACATTTTTTGAGTTTTGAGTCTGAGTTGAAGTTTTGAGTTTCTGTTTCAGGGTTTAAATAAAACTGTCTACATAGAGCAAGACGTGCAGCAATAGCATGTCCCAGTATTGAATGTGCATCACAGTAAACAGTGTATTATGTTTTAAAAGCCATGTGTGGACCTCTCTTACAGTATGTGTGCATTATTTACTCAAGCTAGTTCTACTGAATGGATTCCCTTCCTTCTAGGGGCAAGGGTAGACCCAAACCATGCTTGCATATTACCCCATCACAAAACAGCCAACAGACCCTCTCACTGTTCATTTGGTGCACATCATACAAGCTCTTAACCACTTTTGGGGATATTGGTTAAGCATGACTCATCTGATCATATCTTTGTTTGCCTTATCTTCATACATCAGCATCTGTGTTTTTTGCACTACTGAACTCCGTAATTAGCATAGGTTTTTTAAAAAAGAGATTCATGCTTTCTCACTCTGCTCTAAGTAGCAGTGGACATACTGTTCTTCCTGCCAGTCTGACTTTGCATTGCATTTTCAGTCACCAGAGGAAAAGCTGCTTTTCTGCTTTTCCTTTTGGTTCACCCTGATGTGCAAAGATAACACTCACTGTGTTTCTTCTAACCATGTTTACCAGGGCTGGCCTGCCAATCAGGAGGACTCTGTGATTTCCCACTGGCTTGGTCAGTTGACCCTGGACAGTCAAGCCAGATGAATAAATTAACTTAACTTGCAACTGTAGGTCATTCCCCTTCGTCAGGCCATTTCAAATTAATTCACCATCACCCAAGATGATCTCAATTTTTAGAATCTGTGTATCCAAGTAGTTAAAATATTGTTTGGGGTGTGTGTGTGTTTGTGTGTGTGTGTGTGTGTGTGTGTGTGTGTGTGGGTGTGTGACTAAGCTAACAACTATTATTCATAGTAGATGGGCTTGAAAAAAGAGACCAGAGCATATTTGTTGATGTGGAATTCAGAATTACTTTGGAGGACATAAACAAACAAATAAAGAAAGAAATACTTTTTAAAATAATTTTATATAATGTCACATAAAAATATGTTTTAGATATTTACCACAGAAGATTCTATAATTTTCGTTGGCAGTGATGAGGATGGACAAGATTACAGGGGCAGCTAAGGTTGGACGTTTTGGAGGCAAAGTTAGAGAAGCAAGGCTGCGTTGGTTTGGACATGTCCAGAGGAGAGACAAGGATTATGTTGGGAAGAAGATGTTGAAGATGGAGCTGCCCGGAAAGAGGAGAAGAGGAAGAACAAAAAAAGGTTTATGGATGTGGTGAGAGAGGACATGCAGGTAGTCAGTTTGAATGAGGAAGATGCAGAGGACCAGAAGAAATGGAGACGGTGGCGACCCCTAAACAGGAGCAGCCGAAAGAAGAAGAAGAAGAAGAAGAAGAAGAAGAAGAAGAAGATCTGTGAACATGATATGGCATTAGGGGTTGCTGGGTGTGGGAGGTGAAATACACATGGAACATGTGGGACATGGAAATGTAATCAGTTTTTACACAAAGCTTGTAAAAGTATTACATTTTGATGAATAAAAAAAGAATTTATTTTAAATAATATAATGAAATTGGCTTAATATAAAAACGTCTCCATGACATTTACATTTACGGCATTTAGCAGACGCTCTTATCCAGAGCGACTTCCATGTCCTAATTACAGGGACAGTCCCCCTGGAGCAACTCAGGGTTAAGGGTCTTGCTCAGGGACCCAGTGGTGGTAGTGCCAGAGGTGGGATTCGAACCTGGGACCTCTTGAGACATAGGTCCATAGGCAAGTACCCAAAACCAAACACCACCCAAAAAACTCAAGAACCACAGGAACCCAGGAAGTCCAAATCCAGAACTCCAGAAAATCCAAAAAAATGACAGACGCTCTGCTCTGACTCATCGGCCTTATAAAGCCAGCCCCAGTGAGGCACACCTGTTGCCCACGTGCACACAGGTATGCACAGTCAGAGCAGAGCACTGCCTACTGTGACACATATTATAGTTTTAAAAGGACATCAAGGAATTCAACATAGTATCAACAGAAAAGTGACTTAAAACCCACTTCCATCCCTGCCTAGCACAGAGAAACAAGCCGTTTGCAGATTTTACAGGGGCACTTAGTGAATGCCTTTCATAGGCTGTGGCAAAGAGGGGGAAAAAAACAAGGAGATATGTATGGTAATCTAATTTCTCCTGAGAGTTGCTCTTGTGTGCATAATGCTGCCTAATTTGCATGGTGTTATAAGAGTCATTACACTAAATGGAGCATTGTCACACTAAATTACACATGTGAGTGTGCCTCATAGGCCTAAATTGAGTGGGATTTTTTATGGAGCAACGGTGATCTGGAAGGGCAGGAGTGCAAAAATATTTTGTTGCTTCATTTAGAATGGACAAAAATCAAATGAACACAAACTGCATAAAAATCATCACACACTTTGTGTTAAACAGACTTGCTTGTGATTTTATACCTTATGGCATACTGTCAACTTTAAAATTGGACAAAAGTACCAAAACACAGCAAAAAACAGATCATTTATGATCACAACTTTTGTGTGATCACTTTTCCAGAATTTACAGTAGCCATTGGCAGGTACAGTAAAGGTAAGAACTACTATGTTGTTTTTTTTATGCATTATTGAGTCAATAATATTGAGGAGTCAGGGTGTAAACTGTAGCCTATGGAGGGCTATTTTTGAAGTCTGTTGCAAAGAAAAGTTCCCCTTATTGTAATACAAAGGAATAAAAGAATCAATAAGATTTGCTATTGTCGTTGTGTCTATTAGTAGGTTTATACTGATTTTTTGTCATCAAAACATTTCTCCCAGTCTGTGCGTGTTCTGTTGATTCTCACTGAGTGAAATGACTGTTTAGTGCAGCAGAAGTCAGTAATCTGGCTGGTTGCACACTGGGGTCATTTGCATTAAGATGATCCTGAATTAAGAGCAGAGAAATTATTTACATTTGCAGCATTCTTAGCAGACATTCTTATCCAGAGCGACTTCCATGTCCTAATTACAGGGACAGTCCCCCTGGAGCAACTCAGGGTTAAGGGTCTTGCTCAGGGACCCAGTGGTGGTAGTGCTAGAAGTGGGATTCGAACCAGGGACCTCTTGAACAATAGGGCCATAGGCAAGTATCCTACCACTAGACCACCATCACTTTTTTGGAGAAACTACATAAAAAAGCATTGAAAACAAAACCTACACACAAAAATATGAAGACATGTTTGTGTGTAGGTTTTGTTTTTAATGCATTTTTGTTCACGGATATTGTGAGCATATGTTTTGACAACTAATTCAACACCGGTCACTTACCTGAGCATGGTTCGTATCTTGTTGCAGCATAATTTGGTTTCTCGTACATGATCAATATCAGCAGCTGCAATGCTGACACATATGAGAGAGAGAGAGAGAGAGAGAGAGAGAGAGAGAGAAAGAGGAAGAGAAAGAGGAAGAGAAAGAGAGGGAGAGATGGTGATAGTAAGAGAGCTTTGTCGCTGAGAAATACATTTTGTGGCATGGAGCCTACAGCGAAGCAGCTTTAATGGCATTTTCAGATTGTTCTATCCCAGCATCCCTTCTTTTCCCATGTGAGGTTGCCCTGGCCAGACTAACAGGAGTGTTTGAGAGAGCCAACAATCCTACTATCACTTGGAGCATTTCCCTTTCCAAAAAAAAAATTTTTTTAACCAAGCATGAATATCAATAACGGCCCTTGCCTTGAAGCCTTTGGTGGAAGCCTTTTGTATACAGAAAAGCTTTTGTCCTCTCCCAGAGTCTCTTAATGCAGGCTGACTGGCATTAACGGCGGATGTGTGCAGCTGAAAGGAGCCTTTTAGCCTTCTGCTTCGACCTCAGACAGACATTATAAAAACTGAGATGTGGCATGGCATAGCAACCCTAGGGATGGTTCTGCAGCATTTTCAGATCAGGATTACATCTTCAATCTGTTTGCTTCCCATGAAAGAAAGTCTGTGTCACCATGTGTTACCTGCGTAGACAAATGGTAGAGCCCACAGGGTCTTGGCCTTAGTAGTAAATTTGAAATTTGACTGTCTTTTTTACTGGGAATTTGACTTGTCTTATTCAGTTATCACCAAACTTCCATCCATCCATCCATAAATACATACATTATCTGAGCTGCTTATCCTAACCAGTGTGGTGCTGGAGCTTATCCCACTGCTCACAGGGTGAAAAGCAGGGAAACAACCTGGTCATGTCACCTGATTTTTTTTAGTTTGGACGCCCACACAAACGCACTTACAGTCACACATAAGAGCAATCTTGCATTTCCAATCAGCCTGATGTACATATCTTTGAACTGTGAGAGGAAAGCATGAAAACTCTACACAGAAAGAACCTAGGTCTCCCCATCTGGAAACCTAAGCCAAAACCTTTTCACTGTGAACCAAAAGCTGAATGACACTGAAGTTCTCTCAGACGTCAACAAGATCAAATACTTTGCTACCAAAAATTGGGATGTGAAACTTATGTAATTTTCCTATTAGCCCAAATGCAGGCTAGTCAGTCAGTCAATAAAAGCCTGTACCCAAAGTTTACTTCCATAGTTTTGAAGGTACTAAATGACTAAAAATCACTGAGTTAAGATTCTTTGAATCGGTTTGCAAACCTCATGCCCAAACGGTCACACACTGACCTCAGAGCCGAGTTGTTAAGTCACCCTTAACATATTTGCATGTTTGGTTTCTGACACTGCATTCTACAGACTGTGGTGTGATCATTTAGGAATGTCCTCATTTGAGCAAATTGCTTAAGGCTGGTTACTGTCAACAACTTCACAGCCTGGCATGTTTCATTATAACAGCATGATATTCAAAAAACAAAAGACTCCAGATATACAAGGGACATTTTTAATCAATGTTTACTTTAAAAATGAACTGCTGTGACATTTATTTGTGAAATTTGGACATGCTTTTCAATTCAATTAAAATTCAGTCTAGTGGAGCCTCTAAGAACTAGATTAAGGGTGTGGTTCTTGCTTAAAAAAGGGATAGGAGGTGTTTTTATTGATCCAGAAGGTAATTCCAGAATCTCAAAGAAAAGACAAGAGTGGCAGAGGAATGACGTGTCTATATGTGTAATCACAACGCAGCCCGCACAGGCGTCAGCGTTTGGGCCTGTGTGAGAGAGTGTGTAGCTGTAAACGTATATACTGTAAAATATTCACTAGAGTCTGCCACGCAGTATCACCACCAAGTGTTTAACAGCCCCACAAATCTGTCAACACAAAAAACTAAGACTAAAACGCTCTATAATCTGTGAAACTGGACCAAACTGGAGCCCGTGAGGAGCATAGACAGTCCTTAATGACAGTCATCAAAAGATATTCACTTTAGTCAGACATATAACAGCATGTGATAAATCCATACTTTTAATATTATTATCTGTTTAATTTGAGGTTTTCTACTGTTGCTAGTTATTTGCTAGAGCTTAGAATATGAACCGAGTGCCTTCTGTGATGAGAGTGTGAGGATGTGTGTGAAATATAGATGGAGACTTTGTCTCAGGAGAACTAGAAGCACTCATTCAGACAATGTGGCATGGCCTCAATAAAGCAGTCCATTTATCAGAGACCGCTGACAATAGGGGCTATGCCATTTCAACAGCCAATTATGGCAGAGAGAGAGAAGAAGGGAGAGAGAGGGGCACAGTGAGAATGATGTCATTTGCTCTTCTCTGACATATAAGCTGAGGTCATCGTCTCCGCTTTCCGGTCAGGGGAGATAAGGCCACCATTCCATCTCCACCTTCCAGTTCACACTCACATAAACACATACCCTGCATACATTCGTCAGCACTACCTTCCCCCCTTCAAACCTCCGGCCAGGGTGACACATGTGCTGCAATCTGTGTCTCTCCTGCTTTTAAGGGCTCATTGGTTTATTCATGAACTTCCTACGGTTGCTGTCAACTCGCATCAGGTGCACACCAAGGCAGAGTGTAAATAATAGAAACTCCCCAGAGATGCGTTCAGAGATGGCCTCTTCTCCCTGTGCGCTAATCTCCTCTCTGGGGGAAAGCAGCAGGCCGAGTCAATTCTAACAAGCTCAGCCGTTAACTGTAATTTACAGAGTGACATAAGCAGGGCAGGAAATGTATGCTAAGATTAGTGGGGGGGGGGGGAAGAACAATAATTCACATTAAACGAGGACATCTACAGTCATGTCATAATGCATCAGACTATTACTTTGCGACAAACAGCAGATTCCTAGGCAGACTCAGTTATGCTCAGATCTATGAACATTGACTGATTGTCCTTTGAAAGATCATGTGATTAACATTAGTAAGAGTGACTTGTAGAAGCAATCTTTCAGGGCTTCTGTGGACATTCAATAAGCCCAATGATGAGATCAATACAGCTCCATGAGAAAATCCATGTAGCAAATAGCCTGTATGAAGCAACATTTTGAATATACATTAGCTAGCCAAGGATCACCACTAGTTTAGATCATCACAATGAGGGCAACAGCGGCCTAGTGGTTAGGGACTAGGCCCCAGGGTTGGAAGGTTGTAGGTTTGAATCCCTGAAGTACCCTTGAGCAAGGTACTGTCCCCTTTGCTGTTCCAAGGGTGTTGGGCATAGCTGGTGTGTGTAGGTTAAATACAGGGAATGCATTTTGTTTTGCTGTGACAAATGACAAATAGTCACATTTATTTCACTACTAGTTTGGCTGTCTAACATTGTACATGATATCTAAAACTTTCAATTAAATTCGGACCAAAAAAAAATGTATGTTGTGTCAGATCACAATATTATCTGGGCAAGTTCTGGGAAGCCTGAGGAAAGAGGCAAAAGGCAATGGGACCATAGAGCTGTTCTCTAGTAAATTCACATTTGGAAACTCCACCTTGGAAATGTCAGAGCCTGGGAATATATAGCTGTTTACAGAATTATAATGAAGGAACATAGGACCTGGGAACATAGGGCCCTAGAACCAGAGCAACTTCCTAAACTTACCCATCACCACCTCTGGGTAACATGCACATGACTGTGCTGCTTTATTCTGCGGGATATGCCAAGTTCCCTGTGGCAAACTGAAAAATTGATGCATCAGTTTGATTCATATATTGATACTTGGATGTTGTCAAATGAATGTTTATTCTGTATGTACTAAAATCCTTATTCTACACAACCAGAAATTTGAAGAAAGATGAAAAATCAGGCCATAGGGGATATTAGATCATATACTCAGATTGGCTGATTTTACTGCTGTAAACAATCTGGTTAAGGCGTCCCAGCTAATTAAATCTACCTGAAATGGCAGTTTATGTTGGGATCCATGCTATTACAGTCACATGGACTTCAAGTGTCTTTTTTGCTCAGAAACATATCAGTATTATAGATTTTTGAAACCAAGTTAAACTCTTCTATCACTTAATACAACTGTTTAGTGAAAGTGACTATTCTTGTCATTGCGAGGTCACAGCACAGCACACAGTGAACCACAATGAAATTGGACCTCTGCATTTAACCCATGCACATAAACACAGTGCAGCAGGGGGCAGCTATGAAAGCGCTCGCGGAGCAGTGATGGGGACGGTACCCTGCTCAAAGGTACCTCAGGGCAACCAACTGGTAAGGGGTTTGAACCCGCAATCTTTCGATCCTGTGACCAACTCCCTAACCACCAGGCCACCACTGCCCAAAACTGTTATGACCTCACATGATAATACGGCAGATCTGAACTTGACTGGAAGAAGCCCTGAGAACGAGCAACATTTAAGCGGACTACAAATGACTTTCCCCTGCGGATCTTTTTGCCAATTCCCTCTGATAACTGAAAGCAAAAAGGATCTTTTTTGCCTGGGGTGAAATTTACATGAGGATTAATTAGGACACACACTCTCTCTCTCTCTCTTTTCTCTCCCCAACACGTTCCTGCCAAGACAAAGCAGTGCATGGATCAGCAAAAATAATTCAGTGAATCATGTACAAAATGTACTTCAAAGGGGGAAGAGAAGGGATTTCTGCACAGAATATACAGTACAGCACTATATATTGTGACCCAGTTCAAATCAGAACTGTCCTAACACAATTTCTTTTCATTAAAAGTCATACAGCAGAGCTAGTGTATTAATGTATTAAGGAAACTCTTGCTTCCTGCTCCCGTAAGTCAGTTCCAGTTATTTGTGCTGAACTCAATCAACAGAGAAAAGCCTGTTATTGGTCTTGGGTTCTGCATTTGAGAAAAGATTTTGGTTTGCCTGAGGATCAGTAGGCATGCTTTTGTCATTACTGGCGAGACTGACACTATTTTTATCCAGCTGTGCCCTGCTGGGCCGCGGCGCACTTGGAAATGTTCTCGACTCCATCAAAAGTATGATTAAATACACAGAGCTGTTTGAAAGAGACAGAACTATGTTTTGTCAGGTCTGACAAAATGACCAGAATTTAACAAAAAGAGTGCTTTCCTGTGCTGCTCTTACTATTACATCTATTATTTCCTGGTATTTAAATCTAGATAATATTTAATTACATAGAGAATATGGTTCCATTGGTACCACCAAATGAGCAAAAGTATTGGAAGAGAAAGTTTTAAATTAAATGAAACTTAATATCTGCTTGTGTATTACTTGCTTGCAATAACTGCAAAAAACTGCAACCCAGTGACTTCACCAAATTGTGTGAATATGGTTTTCTAAGCTTTTCCAATAACATCTTTCAGTTCTTTGAAGGTTTCTTTCTTTGGTCTCCTCTTTAGGAGGTGGAACACTGTTGGGTTAACAGCTGGTTATTAATTTGGCTAGTTCGAAACTTTTTTTCTGCTTTCTTGACCTGGTGTAATTTGGATTATTGTCTTGCTGCATAAATTCCCCCCTTATTTTGGATAATGTAATGTAAATTGTCAGATAAAATGTCTTTGTATTGTGAGTTTCATCAGTAAAGGTTTTCTGAGTTAGTTTCAGAAGCAGCCATGTAAACCCAAGCCATGACACTACTACTGTGTTTTACAGATGAACTTGTCTGTTTGGGATTATGAGCGTACTCTTTCTTTCTCCTCCCTGCGATGGGCTGGCGACCTGTCCAGGGTGCGTCCCCCATCCTCGCCCTGTGTGCGCTGGGTTGGACACCAGCACTCCCCTGCGACCTCGTTTGGGACAAGCAGCAGAAAATGGATGAAATGGATCTTTCTTTCTCTTCACTGTTGTCATTCCCTCACTTGTCTCATCAATCTGTGAAACCCTGGACATTTTGTGGCTTATCTTTTCACTTTCCGGTGTTACTCAGTTTCTACTACTAATGAAAGGTTTGCATCTGACGGTACGGCCTCTGTGTTTCTGCTCTTGTAGCCTTCTTTGAACAGTGGATTTTCTTACCTCCATTCTTGCTGAAGGTTGGGTGGTGTAACTGACTGGTGTTTTGAGGTTTTTCCGCCTTCACACTTTTTCTGTTATCTGCTTTTGCAAGACATTCATCAATATGGCATTCTTTTCTTACACAGACATCCCTCTGGTCTTTTTGTCGGTTTTCCATTTTCAACAACAAATGTGGTCTTTAAAGGTATTTTTCCAAGCTGAGATGAAGATCAAGAAGCATTTATTAGGTAAACAAGCATTTTAACAGGACATACCTGTAAACAGCAATCCTCTTTGAGAGGACAATCAGTGTTTTCATCTGGAATTAACTAAGCCAAAATGTAAAAGCTTTCCATTGGAAAAATACTCCAATCAGAATCAAGAATCAAGCAAACAATAAAGGAGATTGCTAAAACTGAAAATATTATAATATATATATATATACACACACACAATATATATATATATATATATATATATATATATATATATATATATATATATATATATATATATATATATATATATACAGTGCTGTGCAAATAATGATTGTTCATTTTTATCAGTTTACAAAATGCAAAGTGAGCGAACAAAAGAAAAATCTAAATCAAATCAATTTGGTGCTACTACCTTTTGCCTTCAAACCAGCATCAGTTCTTCTTCTAGGTACACTTACACTAAAGTCAGGGTATTTTGTAGATTATAGTCTGCATGATCAACCAATTTTACCAAACAAGTGTTGATGAACATCAATGTCACACGTAGGTTGAAACACAGTCATGTTTGGAACAACCTACCAGCTTGAAATCTCTTCAAAACCAAAAAGTATATCTAGAAGAACTGATGCTGTTTTGAAGGCAAAGGTGGTCAGCACCAAATATTGATTTTGATTTAGATTCTCTTGTTCATTCACTGCATTTTGTTGATTGATGAAAATAAATGATTAACACTCTCCATTTGTGTAAGCATTCTTTGCTTACAGCATTTTTTCACACCTGCCTAAAACTTTTGCACAGTACTGTATATCTATCTATATCCATATATATGTATATATATGTATATATATCTATATCTATATCTATATCTATATATATATATATATATATATATATATATAGATAGATAGATAGATAGATAGAAAGATAGAAAGATATATTGGGTTTAGAATTGTCCAATGCATTATAAAAGCCTGAAAGGAACCCAGAAGGAAAAGCAGTAGGAGATAAAATTTGCATAGCCTTATGAAAACCACATATTAGTAAGACTAATTCTGAGAAAATGTTTACAGAAAGTTACTATTCTTGTCATTGTGAAACAGCATGCAAAATTCAACCTCTGCATTTTACCCAAACACACACGTACAGCAGGGGGCAGCCATCGTGACACCAGGGAGCAGTGATGGTGATGTGCAAGGGTACCTCAGGGCAACCTACTGGTCTGGGATTCAAACCCACAACCTTCTGATCCTGTGGCCAACTCCCTAACCACTAGGTCACCACCTGGCTGCTGCGTTGGGATGCTTAGCATTGTTACTTGCCCAAAACAATTTAATAATTTTAACACATGGATAGCCGAGTCCAACTTCAGCGAGAATCTTTGGTATGTGCTTCTAAAAAGCCTTTTTCACCTAGGCCCAGCTCTTCAATACACATGATCTAGACCAAAAACTCAGGCAGCACTGTGCTACAAGTTCCTGGGTTCGGTTCCTGGCTGGGACAACAAGTCTTTGTTTTTCAGCCTTTAACAAGCATATTTTTTCTGCATTATATTAAAACCAAAGTCTGAAACAAAGGTTTTGTCTGATAACTGACAAAAGTCAGATATCAGTCTTGGTTGTTTTCATGTAGCTCTGTTCTTGGCCTGACTGGTTACTAGTGCTGGGAGAGAGATGCCAGAGAAACCGCCTCCATGCAGAGTTAACCAGTTAATGACTGGAAATATTCTCCTCATTACAGGTGAGGGTCAGCCATGCCTTCTTTTCCACAAGAAGATATTCCCACTTGTACACTTTTATAAAAGGTTTTACTGTCATGCTTGGGGTGCATGTGGTCAGTTGTCCTGATCACTGGCTTGTGAGTTGGAGTTGTATGTGGAACTGGTCAAGTGATGACTGAACATGAGTTTGCCTAAGACTGTCCATCTGTGACTGATCCTCCGAGAGTACTGCTGTCGCAGCCTTCTGGTCCACACACACACACACACACAATGCATACACACAGTACAAACACACACATGTGGTCTTGATGTATGAATTATCTTTTAATTTAAGAACAATTGTAGCTTTTGTTTTAGGGAAAAAAAACCAAAAAGAACATATGTAATGTTTTCCATCATTTTGAGGATGTGCCTCCCCTACTTTTGTTAAATATATTGGCTGAAAACCTTGTCCTTCATCCTTTTAATTATTGCTTGACTGTATTCATGCTCCTAAACATATATTTTAAAATGATCTTTTTGGGTTTTTTTTAAACAGTATTTTTAAAAAAAGAAACTCACTGACTGCTGCGATAAAGGGTTTCATTACAACTTTCGTACAGTGCTGTATATGCAATCATCTATATGTAAAAAGAATTATACCATTTTAGGACAAAACAACAGCACACACATCTCTTTCCTTTTTCATGCATGCACACATTTGAAAGGAAGGATGGACACATGCATGGTCGCACGCCCACATATAAGCAGATAGATGGACAGACGTAGCCACACTCATACTCTTCCCAACCCCCTGCATCTCTCTCTAACACACACACACGGCAGAACTTGGGACCACACAGCAGTTGTTTTCAGCACATATCTGGAATTATTATTGAGTCCAGCTGCTTCAGTTACACTGATACCCTCATGCCGAGTTGCACACTCCCATGTGTCCCCTGCCGTTCTGTTACTTGCTCAGCTCTGTGCTCTGTGCACAGCTTGTAATGCATGTTCTTTGGACTGAAACATTGTCATTTAGCTGTGCCCCACCATACCCTTTTTATTTTTCTCTTCAGCCAGGCTCAGGCCAAGAGCCCCTTTATATGGAACCATAACCAAGATTAAAAAAAAGTAGAAAACAGCACCAAACAAACAAACAAACAAACAAATAAAATTATATTACACATATTCAGATTTCCTTGGCTGAACTGTGGCATCTGCAAGTTCCCATCCTGACCAGAGAAGATAAAAGGCAGTTTAGCAAATTAAGCAATGAAGAGCTTTCTACATTAATTTAACATATTAACACAATCATGCCAAAGTAATTTAGATGTATGAAGATTATGTTTACATGTAAATGATGTGAATAGTGTAAATTCTGTGGATTATCCTTTCATTTAATCAAAGCAATTCTAAATTTTATTTACATTTTATTTTCTTTTTAAAGCTAATATGTCCTATATATGCTAAGCAGAAAAGAACTGAAAGCAGTGTCCTATGAAGTGGTATGGATAACTTGTTTTAATTCAAGGCAATACGAAGAAAGTATTCAGTTCAGGGGCAGCGGTGGCTTAGTGCTTAGGGAGTTGCCCCCACATCGAAGATTGTGGGTCTGATTCTCCACCAGTAGGCCCTGAGTACCCCTGAGCAAGGTACCGCCCCTGTCACTGCTCCCGGGCATCTTCAAAGTTGCCCACTGCTGCAATTGTGTTTGCATGGGTGTTTGGATGGGTTAAAAGCAGAGATCTGGGGCAGCGGTGGCCTAGTGGTTAAGGTGTTAGCTGCATGATCGGAGGATTGGGGTTTGAACCCCTTCCCAATAGGTTGCCCTGAGGTACCCTTGAGCAAGGTACTGTCACTGCTCCCAGGGGAGAAAGCCAATAGCTGCCCACTGCTGCATGGGGTTTGAGTGTGCATGGGTTAAATGCAGAGGTCCAATTTCAGTTGTGGTTCACTGTCTGCTGTGCTGTGACCTCGCAATGACAAGGTTGTCACTTTCACTTTTTTCACTCTGCTCTTGCAAGGCTGACTTGGACATCAAGTAACAGCATCTACCTTGAATATGCGTTGCCCTCATCTGGCCAAGCTTGGTATAGTGGATTTTAACAGAGCTTTAAAATGTGATCTGAGGTGCTCAGGGCCTAAGAACTAAACTGTTTAACTGATCTGAATTGCCATATAACAACAGAACAACTTATTAGTGATAAATGCAGTTTTCTAAAGATCCTTAAGTTTATCAATGTTTTGAATTTCAAAAAACTTCAATGATAAACTTAAGGTTTGATGTAAAATGAGCACTGAGGAGAAATGACATTTTTTATTAAATTCAATTAATTTAATTGACTATCCTTGTCATTGTGAGAACACACAGCACAGCACAAGGATCAAGCTCAAGGATACCTCAGGGTACCTCCCTAACCACTAGACCACTGCTGCCCAACTTTTATATACCAACATTTTTTTTAAATATTAGTGGTAATGGCAACCAGATGTTGTGATGTTTATATTGCAGGTATATTGCAAGGTATATACTTTTATTTATTTTGTTTACTGCCCTATGCAACCACTGCACTTATTCACCTCCTACATCTAATGCTGATAATGGTAGGAGTGTTAAAAAATAGACGTTTTGCCTCGACACTGTTCAGCATGGTTGACCATTTTTTAGATCAAAATCTTTCCTCAAAATGATTAAGTAATATCTCAGAGATTGTATTCAAACATATTCATTACCCATTTGAATGCATTAACCTTGTGATGGAGCTTTAAGAGGCATTATGAATGTGTGGTTCCCATCACTACAGCTGTATCCATTTATTATAACATTTTATTTTGCAGCTAAATACAGGTTTTGACTGTTGATAAATATAATTTCCCTTTCACAAAATAACGCAGACTTTTGTTTGATTTAATGAGACTTTGTAACATCCCAATCATGACAAGATCATTTAAAATGATTATTGAGATGGTTGTGCTATTAGTGAAGTGAAAGTGACTACTTGTCATTGTGAAACACAGCACAGCACACAATGAAACACAAGGAAATGCAACCTTTTCTGACACACTCTTCACCTCCAAAAACACGTTTGATGTACTTATCCTTCAGGATAACACCCACACAAAAAAAGACGGATTCTGATGCTGTCCCCATGTAAAGTGAAAGTAACTATTTGCCATTGTGAAACACAGCACAGCACAAAGTGAGTCAACACAAAATGCATCCTCTGCTTTTCACCCATTCACACCGTGAAGCAGTGTGCAACTATTTAAAGCGCCCAGGGAGCAGTGATGTGATAAAATTTCACCAGGGTACCTGCAGGGCACTGTTCTGGAACCCACAACCTTTCTGATCTCTGGGGCTTAGTGCCCAACCACTAGGCTAGTCTGCCCCAACTTTCTATCAGATGACAAAAAGGAATATATCCACTGTCATTTAATGCTACTTTACTACAATCAACCCATCTCTACTTAACACCAGGAACCACAAGATAGCATTTTGCACCTTAACTATCAAACTAAAGTCAAGCATCTGGAAAAGATGGGTTTGGACCTGCCAGTTTTTCCCTTAGTGCAAAACTACTCAACATTCAGAGAGCATGTGGCACTGAAAACACTGAAACACTCTTATGAATCCATAGAATTGTCCAACAGGGGTCAGTCTAACTACATCAACCAGACCACTGCAGTCTCACCTCTAAATTTATAATCACTCATCTGCCTCACTGTAAAGGGAGCAGCTCTTCATTTTTGTGAGGAGAACTATATTCCCAATGAAACCATAAATACTCAGCATTATGATGAGACTCCTCAGTATGATGGCACAATTCTTTAATGGCTAGTTTATTATGAAGGACAATAAGGTTGTATGTTATAATCCTCGGTGAGAGGATTGAAATCCAGGCCATACGTTTCAAAGTTGGACAAAACAGCTTTACATTAATAAATAAACCAACCCCGTAAGGCACCCTGTAGGAAAAACTGTCCATCTCCAAATTTGTTCAGGAGCCTCAAAACTGGGCAACTAACAGTAATGTTCAGGCCAAAGGTTATATAGCCAGACCTGAACCGTCTGCAGGTTATCTATGTCTAGCATTTGTTCTATGATAATAAAATGTTTTCGGCGAGCACCGTATATTAATATATTTAAATAAACATACGTTGGACATAATGCGGTTAGATCGTTGTTTAGGAAGATTTCTGTCACTGAAATACAGACTTTAGTGAGTGGGATGCTGCTGATTTATGCTCTCCTTCTCTCCCTCTCTCTCTCTCTCTCTCTCTCTCTCTCTCTCTCTCTCTCTCTCTCTCTCTGTCTTTAATTACCTGATCTATAGCATTGATTACAACAGAAAATCATCAAAGGAGATCAATGGCTTTCAAGATGGAAATGCAAAGGGCCCAGTCAAGCGTTGCATGTACGTTTATAAGGCCTATGTTCTTGTACAATGTGAGCAATAGGAGGAGAATTACGAGTCCCCAGATGCTGGGACCAGGCCGCCTGCCGTAGTCATAAATAACCCTAATTCTACAAATGCTTAATTAAATTACATAAATCCTGTTTACAATCGCAGGGAACCAGAAGCATTTTTTCAGCTGCAAGGGAAGAAAATAAGGGTATTACACAAACCCCACAGACCTCCTCCCACCCCGGTTCACCTCTCTTTCCCCGTCTCGCTCTCTGTCTCTAGCCAAGGAGCACACGGCATTGTGCTGAGCTTTGTATCTGAAGAGACATGAGCAATGGGATACTGATCTCACTTTGCTGATATAGCTAAGGTGACCGACATAGTCCAGGCTTCTGCACGGCTCGTATCTGAGACCAACTGGATGCTGATATCTGTTGATCTGAAACCAGTTATGAATTTGAGCTTGTAGGGATTAAAGTGATAGTTTGGCAAAAATCACTTCCCCTTTACAGTCCAAGTCCAAACTTTTGTCTCTTTATTGGTAGAAGGGATGGCCTAGTGGTTAGAGTCTAGGCTCCATGAGGCCTGCATCAGTATGAGTAAAGGGACACTGAGATTAGGGAATACCGTTAATATGATACTTGGTCTGCAACAACGTTTAGGCAGGTAGTACATAAATGACCGGCTGTTTCGTAGATGCTTTTACCCAGTCTTCAGCTCCTGTCAAAATCACTGAGGTCCTTATGTTTGCCCCTTTTTCCTACTTCAAACATATGAAATTTAAGAACTGACTGTTCACTTGTTGCCTAATATATCCCTATTTAGCCTGCCTCAGTCAGGCAAGACTGGAGTTTCAGATCATCAAGTACAAGTACATCATGTACTTGTAGATTTTAGGTGTTCACATTATTTACTCTGCCAATATTATTGTATGAGTGAATTAGGTGTTTCTTTTTAACAACTATTTCTTTAATTCAAGTAAATTATTAGATGGAACTCTTCCTAGATCAAAAATAAAGGCACTATCTCCAAATACCATGTTGACCTCATCTTGCCCAAGAGATAGAAGAGTCACACAAACACGCTTCATTCCAGTATTCAGTAGCCTCACAGCTGATTTTTTATTTGGTGTTATTTCTGCGTCATTAGGCATCCCTAATGTGATTAATAATGTACAGCATAGGCGCCAAAACAAAGATTGATGAGCCATTATGTGCAAATCAAAAAAAACCAAAAAAAAAAAAAACCTGCAGAGCCCCACAGCGTTCACTTGTCCTCTCTCTGCCTCTCTCTCTTTCTCTTGCTTTGGCAGTGATGAAGAGAGTCAGACATACGTTCTTCAGCTCATTCTCTCTTCTCTTCTGGCCCTTCCTCTTCTCTGCAGTGCAGCTGCTAAACAGCAGCTTGACTGATTGAAAATAAACTGTGCAAACCCACCCCAGCCCTTCTCTGAGATTACATCTGTGATTGTGTTTCAATTTTTTTGAACATAAGCCTCCAAAATAAGAAAGGGACTCCTCCAGGTTCGTGTGCCGTGCTACGTGCCATTAGCAGCGTTCAGAAAGATAAATTGAGTGCATTACCAACAACCTAATGTTCATTTATTATCCTTATACCAAAATGGTTTTGTGCTTTTGCGTGCCACTGCAATTGATTAGGTTGTAAGGACTGATGTTTTTCTCTGAGCCTCCTAAGTCATTTTTCATCACACTTTTATGAAGTGAGGCTGAAGCAAATGTGACTGTCATCTTCTATTACTGTTGTAGGCTGTTGATGTGTTTAGCCCTTTAAGATGTCTCTGTCTGCTCAGTTTGGGACATTTCCCAGTTCCTTACACCAGAGGATTTTAGCTCAAGTCTCGTAGATGTTAGCTGACATGGCTTTCATTGAATGCCATTCTACGATTTCACTTTGTGAAATAGCACATTTGTAGAATTGTCCTCTTAATCAAAATGCAGTCCAACAGCCAAACCACAGTTAGTCTTAAAAATTACTTCACTGAAGCTTCCAGGCTAATATGGATGACAAGCAATTGAGACTTATCCTAGAACTATTAGGATCATGGAAATTGCAAGTGTAAATCATCACACACTTGCTTCAAACTGTTTCATGTTGTAAACTAAACTCTTAAAGACTTACTTATGTGATTTCTAATGCTGTGCCAATGTTTAAAAACCTAAAATAAGTCACAATCATGATACCCAGACTTTGTATTTTTGTCCATTTTCATAGAAATCAGTAACATCAGAAACCACATAAACAAGTTAATTCTAACACCATCAACTTCAAGCAATTTGAGGCAGATTTGAATTTGATTTAGAAATGTAGTGTCAGTCAATCATTTTCTGCCGCTTGCCCCTAAACGGGGTCGCGGGGGAGTGCTGGAGTCCAACCCAGCTCACATAGGGCGAAGGATGGGGGACACACCCTGGACAGGTCGCCAGCCCATCGCAGGAGAAATGTAGTATGTTTCATGTTATGTAATATTTAACATATTCTTTTGGTCCTTAGCACTGCAGCTCCGGATTAAAACTAAGGAAATAAATTTATACCACTTTGGTTGCTGGATTTCATAGGCTTAATCATCAAAGTCTAAGAATGTTTGGCCAGGCAACGGCTTTATGTGGAATGAAACAAGATTTGTTCTACTCTATATTTTCAAAGCAAGTCACACCTAGAATTTGGGGAGTGAAATGTCTAGTTATGTGCACTAAGCTGTGGCAAAAGCATTTGCCATGCGCCGATGATGACTCAACGTGGCCTGTCACCGTTCAAAATGTGTGGAATTTCCTGCATTACATCCAGCTCATCCGGCACCTTGACACACGAATGCTTTAGCATCGCGAGTTTCTCAGCTTAGCTGCAAAATTAAAGACGCTTTCCCAAGCCCAAGAGCAACCTCGCTCAATGCCACGCGCAAAGTTTGGCGAGACGGAAAACTTCAGGTTGCTTTTTAACTCCTGGGGTGTTAATTATTCAGAACGGGCAACCGCCGGCATTGAAAAAAATTATATAACGAGCAGCTCACTTCCAGTGTGGTTAGGGCCTGTGATTGCTCAGAGAGCAGCAGTGTAGCACGAGCCAGGAATAGAGCCTGTCAGCAGCTGGTGAGCACTGGGGGTGACAGGACAAGAACTCGGCCCGTCACGCCATCCCAATTGCTCTTAAAGACATGTTCACAGCACATCTTCTCATCCGGCCAGAGAAAGTCCATATGTTGCAGAAAGCCCATATGGTGCAGAGAAGCCGTGGTTTGCTAATGCAAAACAAAGTGCTGCCTAAGGTAACCTAAATAGAGACAGATTATTAAATGGGTGCTGAAGTGGCAAAGTTGTTTAATGTAGAGTAACTATTTGACCGCACTAGCCATTAACTTTACTAGAAACACCTTGATGGTTTCTGTTTTTAGACTGCCTTAGCCATCTTTAACACAAGGGACTTAACCTACCATCTGTCCCACCAGACAGAGTTATATAGCCCATCACATATTTGCATTTACTCGTTTAGCAGATGCTTTAATCTAAAGCAATTTAGGAACAATATTCAAGCTACAGTGCAGAAAACGACGAAGGCTGAGCATAAAGTACTCTGTTATTACACTGTTATGAGTGTTAGATGAAGAAGCGGTGTGTCTTCAAGAGTTTCTAGAAAATAGAGAGGGATCTCACAGGTAAACTGGGCCCATGTGAGTGCCACAGTATAAGTGAAAGTGAAGTGAATGTGACTAATTGTCATTGTGAAACACAGCACAACAAAATGCTTCCTTTGCATTTCACCCATACAGCAGGTGGAAGCTACATAAAGCCCCCAGGAAGCAGTGATGGGGATGGTACCTTGCTCAAGGGTACCTCAGGGCAACCAACTGGTCTGGGATTCAAACCCACAACCTTCTGATCCTGGGGCCAACTCCCTAACCACTAGGTCATCATGTAATGTAGCTACAATTGACTATTATGCTAATGTAAACCGATATTTAATTGTCTTTTTATGGAATATTTTGTGATTTTAATGTATTCAAACAACTAAAACAACTACTCCTACAACTCTGATTATGGAACTAGTAAATAGTGTCATAGTTAAAACTCACACATAGATTAAAAAATGGGACCTATTTTATAACACTTGACACCTTGAAACTGAGCTGGCAATTGATCCTCATGTAGCCTGAGTTTAAGAAACAGTGGTCACACCAGAGAATTGTCCTGCTTGGAAATCTTTGGTCAAGGAACTACTCCAGTCTAGCGTTGACACTGGTTTGTGTAAAAAGTCCCAGCAGCCTTGGTCTGATTGATACACTTGTTCAGTACATACAGTCATGCAATGGAAATCGCCATTAATGTGCTGAGATGCTGGTTTAACACACATTTGTCTGGTCAACAAATATTAAATAATGCTGTTGAGAACCTCTGACACATTCTGCAAGCTGAATGTGTTTAATAAAGTGGTTTATACACTGAAATTCAATTTAAAGAATGAAAATACAAGGTGCATGTACCTAATGATGTGCCCAGCTAGTATGTGAAGAGTGCTTCTTGTGAGTAGTGTGAAATGTAAATCTACAGAGGGCATTACAAAGAATGTGTACCTTAGAGCAGGGCAGCGGTGGCCTAGTGGTTAGGGAGTTGCCCCTGCATCACAAGATTGTGGGTTTGATTCCCTCACAAGTAGGTTGCCCTGAGGTACCCTTAAGCAAGGTACGGTCCCCGTCACTGCTCCATGGGTGCTTTCAATAGCTGCACAGTGTTTGCATGGGTTAAATGCAGAGGTCCAGTTTCGTTGTGGTTCACATGTGCTCTGCTATGACAAGGGTTGTCACTTTCACTTTTTTTCACTCTAATGAAAGCACAGTGTACATGTTTTAAATTAAGTGGCCTCTTTTAAAAGAACAAGTAAGCTATTTCTGATCATTCAGATAACGACGTCTGTGCTATATCTGATATTTGGCATATTAAAACTGTCGGTTTTAGATTTTGATACTCAAAAATCCCCAAATTTTCCGGTAACCCTAAATATTCTTTTGTTCTGCAGCTGGAGAACTGAAGGCAGGGTCTTCTCAAAGAACAGGCAATCCAAAAAACAAAAAAAAATTGTGACATTCAGCAAGCACAGAGCTGACACCCAGCAAAACCAAATATCATTGAAAGCAGGTAAAAGGCATTGTGCCCTGACAGAGAGAGGGGAAAACAATGGTACTTTTCCTGAGATCCCATCTCTCCATTTTGGAGAGCTGTGATAAATAGACTTTGATGTTTTTGCTGAACAGCACTGCATAGAGCAGAAATCCAGGTATGAGCAGTCAGCAGTTCGGGAGCTGCAGAATCCTGCTGCTCACTGCAACAACACTGCTCTCTCTTCCTTTCTTTCTTTTTTCTTTCTTTCATTCTCTCTCTCTCTCTCTCTCTCTCTCTCTCTCTCTCTCTCACAATCACAATCACACACACACACACACGCACACACACACACACACTCTGCTCACATGGCCTTGCACAAGGTATAAAATGAAGTGCTGGCCTAAGCAGTGGAATGCATGATCATTGTGTGAGTGTGTTTGTGTGTTGAGTCCTGAGTTGATGTGCTGAAGTCACTGGTGATGGAGACGTGTGAATCTGTCACTGTAGGTATGCTACTGTCTTAAATTTTAAATGCCGTATCTTGTCTAATTATTACACAATGTAAATACATGCTTCACAGTGGTGGAAGTCATACAGAGTAGTTACTCAGTAAAAAGTTTTGAGATACTGAGCAACTACTGTGCAGTTTATTGGATTAATTATAAAAACACATAAAAGTATTTTTATTGGGACACATATATAGCTTTATATAAAAATAAGAAACAAATGGAACAGTATGATAAAAATATACATTTTTGTCCCTTTCAAAACTAATATTGACAGTCCCCAATAGGTTATTTTAAGGGTTGTTTATAGATTAGGGACTGAATAAAACAATCTAATGAATATACCATTTTCTTTGTTGTATACTATAATATATAATATATATAATATAAACTAATAATATTATAATTCATATTCATATAT
This sequence comes from Hepsetus odoe, assembly GCA_017165825.1. Classification (NCBI taxonomy): domain Eukaryota; kingdom Metazoa; phylum Chordata; class Actinopteri; order Characiformes; family Hepsetidae; genus Hepsetus; species Hepsetus odoe. The sequence continues at coordinate 13,212,820 of CM029390.1, read as the reverse complement.
TAGTACAATAATCATATTTCATAATCTTCCTCTTCCTAGTGGTCTTATCACAGAGTGCATTGCCAAACTTTTTGGAAAATAAAATTGCCCTGTTAATGTTCCCTGTGTCTGCCTCCCGGATCACACATCAATGAAAACGACTGCAAATGATTAGAAAAGAAAAGAACAGAACAGAAAAGGAATCTATATTATCATCTTACTAGTACCACAACATTGAACTGAACAAATAGATATACACACACACACACACGTATACCCTACTTTATTAAAAAGCTTAATGCTGGCCAACACTAGTAGTAAGTCGTTGCATGACAGCACTTAAAATGAGTTTTTCAGTTAACAGGTTGTATAGCTTAATGAAACATGTCTAGTTTTTTGCATAATATCACTTTTGTGAAAATCTCAGGCTGCTATACTCTAAGCAGTGGTTTGCGGTTGGCCATTTTGTCTATCCTTCAGCATAATATATATGCTGTTGAACATCTGCTGTATATAGGATATGCTGTTGAAGTGGGTGGTTTTCAGCCACATTCAGCAGTGAAACTCAGCACATTTTCTGCCTTCGTTTAGAAGCCTTGTAAGACTACGTTTAACTAAATAACTGAATAATAAGCTTGCCTTTTAAGGGGATTAAATGACAGAATAAATGAGTGAGAATGCACAGGCGAGTTGCAGGCAGGCCCAGCTGCAGCAAAAACCCAACAAGCTAGGCTCCCAAAATCCCCCCAGAGAAGGAATATGAATTTACCGCCTACAAAAATAGCTCTCCACATGGAGACTGAATGTAGCTCTCCAAAGCAGCCTGAAAGCTTATTCATCCCTCAGAAGTGCCTGCAATCCATTCAAACTCAACCCTAATGAACGTGGCTGAACTGAGTGCGCTACAGTTCAGCCATGTTTCTTTTTTCATCTTCTTTTTCAGAGTATTTGGAAATACTTGGTTGTACTGTCTTCTTTCATTCTAGCATGTTTAACACTAGCCCCAAATGTCAAGTGCCCTCTCTTCTTGCGTGCCTCCAATTTTCTATTTATCTGCGTCTCAATGGGGTACTCCCTCTTGATACCTCCATGTCTCTCTCCCTCTCTCTCTCTTTTTACAAGCAGTCTAAGGTTGCAAGAAGCACAGATAGATACTCCAGTGGGACCCCACGTTTCATCTGAGGCCTTTATCAAAACGAGCACACTGTCGCACACACACATACATGGCCGTCATACACATGCTCGGTTCCATGTATCTCTTTTCGCAGCTGGGAGCAGTGATTTGATTCAGTGCTTCAGAGAGATTGGGCTTCCCTGCTGTTCAGGCCGAGCGAGCTCTATCCCCTGAGCTCTCTCTCCAGAGAGCCCTTGGGGACTTCAAATTGTGTACAGTACATTTTCTTTCCTCAGCTCATGTATCTTTTGATGTCTCTTCACTCACAGTCAGACTCCGTGACATTTACGCAGGCAATAGAGCCTCTTCTACCACACGCAGCCCGTGCCAAAATAAAAGCCACATGTAATAAGAAAACACATTGCATCATAGTCAACATAGTATCTGTACGATATACAGCACACAATGGCAGTCATGGGTTAATAGTAGCCATATCTTATCCATTTAAGTCTACAACCAAAGCAGTGTGTACTGCTATGCCATTTGACCATGTGTCTGAGAGTGATAAGCATAGACCCTAGCTATGCAAACGCCTACTTCGTTTTTCAGCACACGTGCTTGTAATTCAACCTGACTATTCTTGACGACTAATTCATCTCGCAGAGGTCAGAGTTTGGCCACAAAGTGTTGGGGTAGTGCAGCACTTGAACCCAGCTTTAATTGCTTTGCCTCCATGTTAAATAGCTGTGGGGTGGAGGGGCAGTAAAGGCCCAGCCGAAAATTTAATTAGCAACCGGATAATGCAAATGATCAGGCTTCTCCTAAAGCCTTCTGTCTGGAATGATGAAAGAGTCAGGGAACTTTTTTATTGGACCAATATCTCAAAGCTTCAGACAATGAGAGAAGTTACTATGTGCTCTTTCAGTCTGTGTGAAAATTCCGTGAACACATCTGTAAGAGCCTAGATTCATCTATTTCACAGAAGATTGGCACATATGCCAAGAAATTGAACTGTGCATGCTGACAAAATGAGTGGCTACAGTGTCTCACACCAAAAAAAAAAAAAAAAGCAATTTTAATCTTCCATAAGAAAGCAATTAACATATTATTTCTTTTGTATATTCTCAAACGAAATGAGGCATGAAGGAGAGACTCATTATGTATCTGGTGCGAGATAAGAAATCTCAATTGAGCAGCACTTAAAGAAGCATATTTGACTGAAGATATTCCATTTTCGAAGGCACACAAAGCCTTATTGATCTTTTAGGAAATCAATTTGACTTTGGATAGAAAATGGCATTTTCATTCTCGTTTCGACATTAAAGTGGGGTTTCTGAACAAAGTTGAAGCACACTGATAATAAGATTTAATAAACCTGGCATAGAATCACAAATGGAATATAATGACAAGGCAAGAACCCAGGATGACTGTCCTGAAATATAAAAAAAATTATTATCTGTCTTTCTATTAAGATGACAAACGCTGTGTTCAAAAGAACATTTGGTTTTTTGCAACCTCTTGCTACATCTCCAAATTATAGTCTATTGTTAGTTTCAAAAATTACTAAAAGTTTTGACAGTTTATCATTTTGACAAAGGTTATAATGCTTACCAATATAAGCAGGGCTGCACTGGACTTTTTTTTTATAGTAGTGGTGTCAAAGGAGGTAAGTTATATTTAAAAAACAAAACGACAATACACTTTTTTTACACCATCAACCCATTTGTGTTTGCACTTTCCAATCATACATTCTATTTGAAACACCCTTTCCAGCCAGCTTAACAGTCTGTTGTTTCATTATAGCTTTAAAATGGTACGTTGATGCCTTTTTTGATACACCAGAGTAAGTTGGCCGTGGTGAACTTACCGCAGTATATCGTCTATGAATTATCCTTTCAAGCTGTTCAATTAAGTTCACAAACCCTGCATTGCCATGATGAAAAAATAGCCAATTATATTGTTTTTTTTTTAATTAGATAAAAACATTCCTTTCAAGCTTATTTTGTCTGTTCATAACTATAACAATATGTACTGCTTTTAAATAGAAGAGAAATTCTTCTCCCTTTAAGGTCTAATATGATAAAATAGTATAAATGTTTAAGTAATGATAAACTGTACAATGTGATTTGATTATTTATTTATCATTTATCATCATTACACTGCTCAAAGTTTCAGTTAAATTTCATTGGGTGAACATGCAGTAATCAAATCACAAGACCTTCTTGCTGTGAGGTGACAGCGCACTGCACCACTGTCCCACCCTGGATGTAATTTATTTATTCATGTTTGCCATCATGAAAATGGCCTTGGTGTAAATCTTAAATGCCTGTTATTTGTAGGGTTGCAGATTTATACATATAAGTTATGTATAAATGCCTTTGTACATACACTGTTTTCTCAAAGCAAGGACAGCTTTTACATTTGAAAACATTTCCAAGGTTCCATGTGTCATGTGTCTAATTAGTCATGATAGCTGGTCTTAATAGACCTTTCTCCACCACTGACATGTGTGGATGTCTGACAAAACACCCACGCACCAATGCCATTTTCAGACGTTTGAGAATTTAAGACCTTTTGCTGTTATGTGGGCATCTGGAGCATTAAATCAAACTCAGAGGAAGTTGCAAAAATAGCAAGAGTTGATCCCAAACACAAACACTAAAGCCAGCCAAGGGATTTTCTTGGAGTGGTCTATATCGTTTTGTGAGTGTCTTCCCACACAAAGCTGTCGATGGTCTGATATCAATAACTGGGGGAAGTTCCGTATCGCCATGTCCTCTGAACTTTATTACTTTCACATCTCTCAGTCTCTTGGAGTTTGCTTTGTTGGAGATATTGGAAAAGGAAAAGTCAAATGAGCAATATCTTTGTAAAATAGCCTGTGCGGAGAGAGAGCAAGTCAGACTGGTTTCAAACATTACTAGCATTGTTCCTTTTTTATGAGACAGAGAAGACATGCTGTGCAACAGATTGAGTTGTTTCTTTATGGACGACAGTGACTGTGACAATACAAACCCAATTTAATAACAAAGCAAACTGTTCACATGGTTGAAGACCAAAGAATATAACACACAAAAGGGCTTTATAGGACACAAAAAGAAAATAAAATTCTCAGCAAAGTGATATATGTAGCTGATAGACCTTGGTGGTCTTGGTACAGTTTCTTTCTCAGCTCTTGGTCACACTCAGGTCAGACTCTATCACGCATACTTGTTTTAATTGCTAAGCAATGGATTCTTTGATTCAAATGCACTGAGATGAGACCTTATTAGTGGGGGGGAACTGGCTGCAACTGGGCTGAGGAGCGGGTTAAAATGTGGCAAAAAGTAAAAAAAAAAAAAAGAAAAAGAAAATACAGATTCAGCTCACTACTCCCAGCTGTTTCTGCCATATACAGAATGTGATTTAAGCTCTTAGAAGGTATACCAGGGTCACATCTTTTTCCCTCCATTTCTGAGATTTTAATCCTTCTAATTCTCAGAAATCCTAAAACAAAGGGCACAAAAATGTACACATTACACAGTCTGTCTCACTGCGTCCTAAGCCTAGACATGAACACTCATTTCAGTGTGTAGCGTAATTACATACATAGTGCAATGTGTCACATTATGATGGCCTGTTGGCCTGCCATTTCCATATGCTGATGATAGGTTAAATTAGGAATTTACAATAACAAGGGACTAGATGCAAACCAATCTGGGCTCTAAGATGATTTATCAAAGAACTATAACTGTCAAAATCAGACATATTTACAGCATCTGCTTCCTTATTTCGTAGTGGGATAAAAGTCTTACTTGCATTTTGTTTTGGCAGCAATATATGTCTAATATATATGTCATAATTCAACAGTGGGACTTTTTCACAATTCATACATAATGCAATTTTGCTCAAATGATGGTTTACATTATTATACCTCTGCTGTGAGCATGTGCACAGTGCAAGCATGTGGTTTTAGCATTGCCCTGTTTTCGGCATTAGTGACTCAGTCAGTGTCCTCCAGTCCCAGACTTTGTTTGCCAAACGAAATATAATGAAGCAGATTGCGCTTCTGCTTCTGTCTTTAACTTTTTGTTTCTCTTATTTCACTTATGATGCAAATCTTTGGTACAGTGTTAAAGGAGCACTGCTAGAAGCCTAATCTCACTCAGCTGCATCCATATCGTACCTTGAATTTCCACATATATTCATTTCACTGTTTTTCCTCGTAGTTACAAAACCTGAAACTCATATATCCAAAAACTGTGTTTCTCATTAATGTTTCCTGAAATAATTTAGCCCATTTTTAAATCCACTGAAATGCTGTGCTATTCTAAGTACAGGAGCATTCTTATCTATAGTAATGAACTACATGCTACATATTGAGAAGGTTGAAAAATGGTACAAGCATATTATTGCACTTACACATACATACTTTGAGCCTTTTCAAGTACCCTCAAGCTGGCAAGGAATGATTAGTGGTTTGGTTGGTGCCTCTTTCTTTTACAGCCATTCCCCATCCTTTTTCAGTTCCTCTCCAATTACTGAGAAAGTCAAGGAGACCCAGATGATGAGTGCCAGTGAAGCACTCTTCTGAACAAAACGACAACTTGAGGGAAACAGGAAAGGGATGAAGTATTTGAGGCTTGAGTATAAGGGATGATGAAGTGGAGCTGAAGGGGAAAGACTTTCATCTTCTGGTACAATGGTTGCTCCAGTTTTTCGGCTTCACTGGAGAGTCATTTGCTGAGGAGAGTTTCACCATTCTATGCCTAGTGGTTGAACAATCATGCAAAGCTGTGAGTCAGGAATAAAAAAAGCCATGATGTTCTTCCCTTAAGCAGGAGACCAGCCAGAGAGTGAAGACTTTAGGCCAGGTTTGCTTTTGGTAATGAAGACTATTCACTTGGGGGAAAAAATACAGAAAGCCACCATCATCTCTTTATTTGTTGAGATTGATCCATTTGGGGTTGTTGGTAAATATGACATAGGATCCTTCAGATCCAAAAGATTTGTTCTTAGAAATATGGACACATTCACAAACACGGGCAGTGGTGGTCTAGTGGTTAGGGAGTTGCCCTCACATTGGAAGATTGGGGGTTCAATTCCTTCACAAGTAGGTTGCCCTGAGGTACCCATGAGCAAGGTACTGTCCCCATTACTGCTCCCTGGGTGCTTTCAATAGCTTCCCACTGCTGCATGGTGTTTGCATGGGTTAAATGCAGAAGTCCAATTTCATTGTGGTGTGCTGTGACAGTTCTGTCATTTACTGTGCTCTGATAAAGATTTTGTGTCATGGCTGGTCTCTTTGACCTGAAGTGGGCATTTGAAATTATAACCTACACTGTTCTGCTAGACAGACTAGAAAACCTGAATGGTCAAAGCTCTCCCATGGTTTAAATCATACCTGAAAAAACACTCATAGTTGATATGTCTAAACTATAAAACATCAATTTTTATATATAAGCAAACTATGCAGTCCTATCAGAGGACCTGTATTATTCCTATTATACTGTACATGCTGCCACTCAATTTAGCTTTCCCCAAACATGGAATCAGCTTCCATTATTCGCCATTGACACAATTATATATTAGTCAAACTAAGCGATAAATTAAAAGATAATTTTTTTCTAGTTCAGTACTCAGAAAACAGATTTTCTTATTTGTTTCCAAAATAAACAAATTGCCTGGTTCAATGCTTGATTTTTCTAGTTTATTAGTTCCTCCTGTGTCAAATGTGGAAAGTCATGGCATCACTATTGGTACATACAGGTTACTAAAAAAGCTTTTCCTTATCTTTGAAATATTGCTCAGCTGATGAACTCACATGCCATTATAACTTAAAGACTGGATTACTGTAATGTTCTGCCGTAGGGTGTTTTAGCTGGGACCCTACATGAACTTTAACCAGTCTAGAATGATGCAGCTTGATGAAGTACATTTGACAATATAAGTTCCATATTTTCCAGATTGCACTGGCTTCTGTGCAGACTCTGTATTAACTACAGAAATGTTGTGTTGACTTATAAAGCCCTAAATGGTCTTGCTCAGGAGTATCTCTGTGATCCTCTGTTATGAACCTCTGCGCTAACCTAGATAAAATAAGTGCTGGTTATCTACTGCTTCACAGAATTTTGCAAACTACAGCAGGTGGAGTTTTCTCATTAAAACCCACTTTCTCTGGGATTGTCCTCTGGCTAACAAACTCAGACACAGCCTTAGTTGTCAAGTCCTACTTAATTCCGGTTTTTGGTAATTAATTTTTCTTGTTAGACAAAATAGCCTAGAACTTCATGCACAGATACTTAATGTAAACTGGGATGTTTGTTGCTGCCATCCCAGCACTATCACACGGTCACTCAAGTTTGCTAACAGTGGAGTGGGAGGCACCATTGTCTGACGTGATCGTGTCTGTGATAACATTGGTTCTTTTACTTTTAGCTAGGCAGTTATGGGTAGAACCGAAAGAGTCATTTTTGCACTCTTTACACTTATACTTTGTACTCTGTGAGTTTAAACAATGCAGTTGTTTCTTTTTGCTTCCCATGTTGGACAACAGCCCACTTGTCAGTTTGATCAACCAACATTAGGGTTTCCTGTCCTCTAGAATAGATCGAACAGGGGCTTGGACCCAATTTCTGTAAATCTGCTTTGCAACATTATCAAATGTAAAAAGCGCTGTATAAATAAAATTATTTGAATTGACATGACTTGATAGACAATGCGGGATTATGCTTGCTGATAAAATTCTTGGCCCATTCTTTGATGAAAGTGTTGAGCTGTCCAATGATGTGTTATCTGCAGTTTAAGAAAGCATGCTAATTTTCACCCTCCTGGCTTGTCAGAACAAGGTGGCTGGGAGAGGCCTTTCTGGCCTGAAGAACTGGCCTTAACTTGTTCTCTGGTACCACTCAAAAGCCCTTTTGGCACCTTTCTTTTAAATAATGTATGTTACTGAGGGCCAAAGCTTAAAACTTTCAGAACTCTAGATAAAGTTCCAGATAAAGAAAATGGCAAATATTTGCAAACTGAGCTGAGTACCCACTAAAAGGTCAGAGCTAGCCAATAAATCCTACACATCCCCAGAGCTCGCTTTCACCTCATCGCCTCCACAGAGGATAGCATCATTATAGAGACAAGTGTCTGCCTATCTGCAGTCTCACCACAGGCTCACAAATTGTGTCTGAGCATTTTGACTTTTTGTGCAAGGGTGTCTTGTTTTCTCCCTTTTTGCCTCTTTCCCTAGTAGGCATATGATGTTTGTCACTATTTGAAACACCACAGGTAGAAATCAACAGGTGGAAACATAGTGGTGGTGTCTCTGCATTGGATTTTAAAAGTCAAGTCTTTCTGTCTGTGGGAGGAAAAAGCATTGCGACATGGTGGAAAACAAGTAATGATTCACAAACAGAGCAACAACACTGGATCGCTAGAGTACTGGGAGCAGCAATAACAGAAGACAAGATTACATTCATATAGAAAAATAGTCTCTTCCACTTGTCAGTGCCTCTCATTATAAACGATACAGGTAAAGTACACTTGAATGTTTAAAGCTTTTCTGTACAGACAGTGGGTGCCCATTTTGAATAGGTTTCCACCAAATAAAGGTAATGAAACAGGTACCTGTAAAAAGAAAAACCTGCGTCCTAGACTGAGCAATTCCCAACAGATCTGGGGAACAATTTATTTTCTACTTTAAAAAACAAATCTCTTAGCTGTAAGGTCAATGTACTTAACAAACACTAGAATTACCCCTAAACTGTGTTTGTAAAAATTCCATCAATTCCAACTTCTCTAAAAGCCATACCCATGTTTAACATCCTGTTTATAACCGTAAGGTAAATTGACATTGGATCAAATTCTCATTACCTCATTACATTACCTTTAATCTAAGAATGTTACCCACAACATTCAAAGCCAATCTTTTGCTCAGGTTTAGAATAAAATCACAAAACGTTGCTGAATCTGCTCCATCTGAATGAGGAGCTGGACTTGATTTGAGCAGATTGGAACAGGAGTAGCCTTGTATTTTCAACCCTAAGCTATACATATATATATATATAGGCCAACCATTTCTTAACAGATTGACTACATCTGATAAGTATAAACTTTATTTCTTTTCCAAACTATTCCTCTAATAGGTTCATGCTAAATGGACTCAATATAGAGGTGTGGAAAGCCTTCTTCTTACCAGGCTTCTTCTCTGCTTAATGTGTTATGTGGACAAATGAAAGGAAAACCTGTGATTTAATGAAAGGAGAACTATAACCAGTGCAAATGCAACTGGACAGGTGTACCTCATAATACAATTAAGAAGCTTGAAGAGACACTGCTATCAGAAGGGGCTGAAATGCATTTCAGACCACCTCCTGAAGCAATCTGAGTGATTGGATTTTAGATCCGTTTTAAAAGTCTTTGTGTTTTTACACTGTTTCTGCGGTTTAGCCTTTTCAGACATAAACCTGATAAGTCATATCCTGTGACCAGGTGTAAATAGGGCTGCACTAGAAAACTGATATGGCCAGATGAGTCAATGTTCACCATGTTCTCCACAAGTGGGCCATGAGTGGCATTTATGGCCTTAATGCCTGAACTTCAGGTGTCATTTTTCTAGCACGGTTGGGAATGTTCACATTAAAAGAGTAATTCTGTCCAATTACCACCCTGTGATGACACATTTCTCTCCAAATGGAAACATTACCTTTCAGGATGTCACTGAGTGGGTCGATGAAAAGGATTTAATATGTTTTCTATGGCACTTGCAGTCACCAAATTTCAAATCAGCTCAAAACGCCCTTGAAACTAACGTGTGCCAGCACTGGTGTGTCTAGGACTTGCATCTTAGTGCTCTCTGCACCAAAACGTAAACTCTGGGAATATAATTGAAAGAATGATGGGTTCATAGCTCCAGAACAGTTCCAGAGACTTAGAGTCTTAATTAAATCACCAAGCTCTTGTTCTGGTGGGTAATAGTAGCCCAACAATGACATACTTTATGATGTTTTTCCCTGCAATTCAACACTTGTCTGTAGTTACCCACCCTGCATACCTAAATACCCATTCCTGGATGTCATTCTGGTGATGCCACAAAAATACAGTTTTAATTATAGCATTATGTAAAAATACCCAGAGTAGGCCGAAACAGATAACTAAATGCTAAAGCCCTAACAAAAAAATTATACTTTAAAAAAAAAAAAAATGTATTTCCAGCTTATTCATACTTGTTGGAATGCCTCAGCTGTGCCTTATGAGCAGCTGCATTTGCACAAAACAAAATCCAGCCCTTTCATTTAAGGGGGATATAGCAAGTTTCTGTAACCCAGATGTATATTGCATGAGGACAAGAAACTCACATTTCACTCTCCAGAGTGGTATAAAGCACAATGTTTTTTTTTCACAAGGAAATGAAAATTGGCATGATTTTTTAAAACGAGAATTTCTTCCACAAAGCTTTTCCACAAGGATATTAGCCACCACACAGTGTGGTGTTACATTATTAAAGCGCCATCTTTCAACAGTTCTTAAATCCTGGGCCTTGACAGGAATAATGACATGCATGCTTCAAAGTTCGATAAGTTCATTTTCCATTTCCATTACTGCAGTTATTAACGTTTAAACGAAATGGAAGGAGCAGAGAAAAGTGCAACAGTTAGTAATCTTATGTAAGCAGTGACTCTCTTCCTCTCCCTCTCTTTTATATACACACACACCCATTACCATACTATACTGTTCTCACCTCTTCTGAACAGTGGTTCCCCAGAGACCTGATGCTAATTGAGTTCCAGTGAGATAAGACTGAGTTGGAGGCTGCTGAAGAGGGAGGTGCTTTCATACTTTATCTTCTGCTCTGACAATGCATTCCTTTCAGTCAGCATATTTACAGGCCGAGTGTCATAAACAGATTGTGAGAACAACTATCAGAGACAGACAGTGTGAGCAAGTGAGAGGGAGAGAGAGAAAGAGAGAGAGAGAGAGTTAGAAAGTCAAAACTCAACAAGTCAACTTTCAACCCTCAGAATAGGAAAATTGAATCAATGTAGCTAGAACTTTAAATACACAGTAAATTCAAAAGTTGGAAACATTTTTATGGGACATATTTGTGACACATTGCTGTATTTAGTTTAACTTTTCCTAAAAGAGGACACTCTTCGTGTCTGTAGTCTTGGCAGCAGTGGCCTAGTGGTTAGGGAGTTGAAAGTGAAGTGAAAGTGACAACCCTTGTCATTGCAAGGTCACAGCACAGCAAGCGTGAACCACAATTGGACCTCTGCTTTTAACCCATGCACACAAACACCGTGCAGCAGTGGGCAGCTATTGAAAGCGCCCAGGGAGCAGTGACGGGGATGGTACCTTGCTCAGGGGTACCTCAGGGCAACCTACTTGTTAGGGAATTGAACCCACAATCTTCCAATGTGGGGCAACTCCCTAACCACTAGGCCACCGCTGCCCCTAGCACTGATGTACCTTAAAGTTAAGTGCAGCTTTTTCTTATGACCATGGTAATGACATTGATCTTCTCACAAAAAACAAAAAACAAAACAAAAGACACTAAACCCAAATGGCACGTGCACATTAGCAGCCTCTGTGTGAGGACACACAGCGAGTAGAGAGTTCAGTTTCTGAGAAATATTCTGAGACTGTCTAAAAGGAGACTGTATTTTATTTATTAAACAAACTAATGGTTTAGTGCATCCATGTGACAGTTACAGGGTAGTGGGAATGATGAATACAAAAGCAAATAGCAGAGACAAGTTTCCCTCGTTAGATAGACATGTTTCTGACATCGGCATGACCTCTCTGTCACATTCAAACAAGTGAGATTAAGCCTGTAATTACTTTTCATACAGGCGACAAAACAAAAGTGTCTTATTATTGTATATTCAACAAAACTTTGAATTCTAAAGGGCCCATATCCTACATTTTCTTATGTTTCATTGTTCTCATAGGTCCACTTAAGATGTTTGTGTGGGTTTATGGGCCAAAAACAACCATCATTTATTTTTAATGACCATTTTTTAGCTTCTCTTTAACACTTAAGAAATGTGTTCCCCAAGCTTGGTCCTGGGGACCCATTGCCTAACACATTTTAGAGCTTTCCCTGCTCTGAAATACCTACTTTAACCCAGTAAAGGGCTGATTAGTTGGATCAAGTGTGCTGGGAACAGGGGTAACATTCAGATGAGCAGAGCAGTGGGCTTCCAGGAACAGGCTTGGGAAACACCTCCTTAGTAAACAAGCAGATATTGTTACTTTAAAGACTGATTTGTAGTTAACCCCAGAATTCAAATGTAACGGGAGTTATTTTATGCTTAAACATGTCATTCAAATGAGTATTGTTGTTTTTACTTTGCTTAATTGCAACAAAAAATGATTATTTATTTAAATTTTATAACACAAAATCATATTCAAGCTTATTATTAATAAGTGGAGAAACCACCCCTGGCAACAGCAACAGAACTGAGCTGCTTTAATGCTTAATGAGGTTGGCGCGCACTTGTTGAGAGATCTTAAACCAAGCCTTTCTGTATTTCCAGTTCCTAAATATTTATGGGTTTAAATTTGTGGACTGTCACCTTCAATGCACATACGCACAGGTTTTCAGCTGGCTTCAAATCTGGAGAGAGCCATTAAAACTTTTTTTTTGTTCCTAAAATCATTTCTGTGTGGACTTTTCTGTGGTTTAGGGTCATTATCTTGCTAAAAGGTCCACCCTCAGCAGAGGTTTCGCCTTCTGGAAGAGACAGAGGCATTGGGTTAAAATCTCCTGGTGCTTAGTAGAATTCCTTGTACCATAGCTTTTCATGAGAGCCCCTGGACCAAAGCAGCCAAACTTGCTTTTGACTGAAAAGGTGGTTATTGGAAATGCAATTGTTTGACATCACAATACCAGTGTACTCAAAATTAGTTTTGAGCTTAGTTGCAGCTTAGTTGTGCATATCCACTGAAGAGCAAATGGCATGTTTTGAAACTTTACAATGTCTAAATTATCCTCAAAATTCATGTATGCTTCCTCTTTTATTCGATAAAAAAAATATATATATATATATTTAAAAAAAAAACAGTATTTAAAAGGATTTAATGAACATCAGTCCTGAAAATATCAGTTTCTGTCTGAAAATGAGAGAATAAACAGCAAATTGCAAAAGCAGTTTATTATTGCTCTTGCTTTGGGGTAATTTAACACTACATTAACTTTATAGAGCTGCATCATAGTTTATGATCATTAAAGGCTTGCATGTAATTATGATATTGATTTTTAATGGCTGTGCCTTATTTTTAACCAGCGCCTACATCCATGGTTACAGTTACAGAATAGACTAACAGACTCTATACTTCAATCAGAATGACGGGTTTTAATAAGCCTCATTTGTGACCCTAATGCGCTGGCTACCTGCCATGATCATGTTTTTCTACTTATAATGTGGCACCCGCAACAAGAATTAAAACATCCATTTTTCAAAATAGTTTTTATGTATAAAAACAAAGAAATATCCAGGTGAGACTATGGATGACTAGGAGAAGAGGGTAAAATGTCCAGAAGTGTTTCCCTACATGTGTGCAGCATGCAATTAAAATATTATACTGATATTTTAATGTAACTCCAAGCCCAAACTAAGCTGCCAAAACATTTTTGCATTTTTCCTGATTTTCCCCCTAATTTAACACATCCAGATGAACTTGCTAAAACACACTATGCTCTTATCGCAACGCTAGGCAACTCAACACAGACAAAAGATGTCAATTCTGCCAGAAAGAGCAGAACCAGTTATTTTCTTTTAGACTCTCAGCCACTGATGACTGTGCCATTACCGAGGATCAAACTTGTCTTCCAATGATACGGCCAATCATTTGCACAAAAGAAAGGGCCTTTTTAAAATGATTCATTATTTATAAGATGTCATGAACATTTGTATTTCTTTTTGGTTGATAGCACTTTAGATAAGCTCATCCACACTAAAGTTACGAACATTGTTTTAGCCCACACTAATGTACTTGACAAAAAGACCAGCTGATCAGAATATAAAGATGATTTACATACAGCACTGTGCAAATGTTTTCGGCAGGTGTGGAAAAAATGCTGTAAACAAAGAATGCTTTCAGAAATGGAAGTGTTAATCATTTATTTTTGTCAATCAACAAAATGCAGTGAATGAACAAAAGAGAATCTAAATCAAATCAATATTTGGTGTGACCACCCTTTGCCTTCAAAACAGCATCAATTCTTCTAGGTACACTTGCACACAGTTTTTGAAGGAACTCGGCTGGTAGGTTGTTCCAGACATCTTGGAGATCTAACCACAGATCTTCTGTGGATGTAGCCTTCCTCACATCCTTCTGTCTCTTCATGTAATCCAGACACACTGGATGATGTTGAGATCAGGGCTCTGTGGGGGCCAGAAGAACTGATGCTGTTTTGAAGGCAAAAGGTAGTAACACCAAATATTGATTTGATTTAGATTTTTCTTTTGTTCGCTCACTTTGAATTTTGTAAATTGCTAAAAATAAACAATCATTATTGATATTTCTGAAAGCATTCTTTGTTTACAGCATTTTTTCACACCTGCCTAAAACCTTTGCACAGTACTGTATAATAATCTTAACAAGAACAGTATTAAAATAACTTGCTTAATGTAAAAGGTATATAGCGAGTTTGAAAAAAGTTTCATGTGAAAAAAAGAGGACTGTGTTTGGTAGGTAAATGCACAAAAGCATTATAAGTGGACTTCTGGGAAAAGGAATGTACAATGTAGAATATGTTTCTTTTCTTCCCTGCTAGGACGCCTCCAGGGCTACACAGGACTAGTGTGTCAGCCATAACTCTGACATGATGTGTTTTCGTAATCCATACAAAAGGCGTGCTCAGTAGACAGCCCCGAAATGAGGCAAGGCTCATGTACTTTTCATAAGTTGTTGCTGCTGTACCTTGGTTGCATTCCAAAAAGAGTGCCATTGTGCCTAATTGGTCTTCACGTACCAGGAGACAAGTTGAAATCTGGGATGTTTGTGTCCCTTTGGAAAAGTCCAGGATAGAGACTACATAATTGGGGCAATTTTGTTTCCATAACTGGTTTGGTATTCTCCTCCTCGACCGCTGTTCTTTGATGTGACTTGTGTGATCGTGGCTTTTGAGCAAGAAATTATGCTCCATTCATTTTCACGCCATGAGTCTTCTGGAGGACAGAAGAGAAAGATGTTATTTCCAAATGAAATGTTCTTCAGAAAATATGAGCCCAATTTTCTATGCTACAGCAATGAAAGGCAGATTTAGGCAGGCTTAATGGAAGATAGGAACTCAATCAAAAAGTAATCCAGATGGAAGAGAAATTCATGAGAGAGGTTTGTTGTCCTAGGGCAAACCTATACCTTGGTTAACTAAGGTGCAATTCTAAATGTGCACATACTCAAATTTAACATGATTACAGTATTCAGCTGGAGAGAAAGACAATATATTTCTCTCTGTGAATACAGACACTATATTTAAATGTTCAATTGAAATTTTAATTGCGCTCACAGAATCAAGCGGTAAAATACGGTAATGTTGCATAAAGTTTGTGTTGATTAAATTATCTGCACAAGAGTGCTATAAAGCTGTTTTAATTGGTCTAGCTTTGTATTGTAACTGAATAGGTTTTCCCAGCCATGGACCTGGAGATCACTGTTTAGTACATTTAGTTTCTTCCAGCTCTTGCACCTGATCCAACTATAATGATGCATGAAAGATTGTGAATGTTTAAAAATTTGAATGAGTAACTATCTGAAACTCTAGGCTTAGCTGTTAAATTGGCACTGAAACAACTGTAAGATATTTTCAAATAAATACAGTCTTATCTTCACAACATGTAATACATTTACAGCATTTAGCAGACGCTCTTATCCAGATCGACTTCCATGTCCTAATTACAGGGACAGTCCCCCTGGAGCAACTCAGGGTTAAGGGTCTTGCTCAGGAACCCAATGGTGGTAGTGCCAGAGGTGGGATTTGAACCTGGGACCTCTTGAGCCATAGGTAAGGACCCTACCACTGGACTACCGCCACCCTGCAAGAGATGCAAAGGAGCATTTTTGAGAACCTCAGAAAGAGTTGTTGATGCTCGCCAGGCTGCAAAAAGGTTAGAAAGCTGTAGTTGGACTATTTCACAGTCTTGTGCTTGTGTATAAATGGACGATTTTCAAGATCATTTTTACCCTCCTCAGTAGTGGTCAACCAACTCCTGATTTCCACCAGCACCATTAACCAAGCCGTAATAGAGCCACACCATGCTGGTTTGCAATTTAAAGTTGTGCTTTGAGCTGCTTTCACTTCCCATTGTTTCCCAGTGTTCTGCAGAGCAATTGTGACGTAATCTCAAATCGGTGATTGTTTTCTTTCAAACACACTGTGCACCATGGAGGCTGTTGTGATTGTTGTTTATGTGTAGACATTATATTGTTAATGAGTTTCCATTCTGGCTTTTACACTATTTTTCCTGCTTCCCTGTTTCTGTATTTCTACCAGTCAGATGGCAGTGATGCAAACAGCCCGAATCTAGACGAAAACTTCATGCTTATGTGATTATGAATCAAGAACAATTTACAGACGAAAAATAACTCTTGGTGGAACAGAATGAACTCAGCTTGAATTTGTACACCAGTGGAAAAGCCCAAAAAGATCACTCAAGAAGCAAACAGTAATAATCTGTGAGGATACCAGAGTAATTTCCTAGCAAGTATTGTTTTTACAAAGTTTGCTGCTTCTGTTGTTTTAGATCTTTTTTTCCAGATGTTTCTATGGTAACTGAAGTACATTAACAAGCATTTCGTAAGCTTTAAAGGCTTTTATTGACCATTACATTAAGTTTATGCAGAGTCAATAATTACAGTATCAGAACTAATTTTTCAAGACCTCTGCCATTTGCCCTGGCATACTGTCAATCAACCTCTGCACCTAATCCTGACTGGAGCCCATTCTTGCTTAATCAGTGCTTGGAGTTTGTCAGAACTGGTGGGTTTTTGTTTGTCCATCTGCCTCTTGAGGACTGACCAGAAGTTCCCAATGGGATTAAGGTCTGGGGAGTTTCCTGGCCATGGACCCAAAATTTTGATGTTTTGCTTCCCGAGCCACTCAGCTATCACTTCTGCCTTATGGGAAGGTGCTCCATCATGCTGGAAAAGTCGTTGTTCTTCACCAAACTGCTCTTGGATGGTTGGCAGAAGCTGTTCTTGGAAGATGTTTTGGCATGCTTTTTTATTCATGGCTGTGCTGTTTGCCAGAATTGTGATCAAACGTATTCCAGCCAAGGGTAGAGCCTTAAGGCTCATAGGATTAACATAAAGGGAAGAATTTATTTTTATTTAAAAATATTAACTGCTGTGATAAGGGGTATGGTAATGGATAGCTGAATGTATGGCTATTAACTGAGTATTTGTGCAGATGTAGTTTGAAAGTTTAGGAATAAATTATTAACCAGATAACACAAGCATAATACGCATATGTTGAGATCACCTGACTGACTGCATAGGTGTTTGAATGGACCACCTGGCATTCTGCCTCAGGGCTGCTCCTTCACTGAGGTTCGTTCAGATGCTGTTGCACAGCAGAGCAACCTATCTACTCACTACTGATGTATCTCCTGCCAAGCTGATGACTGCCTGAGAGCTGAGATGCGCATATTTCAGCCTGATGTCAGTCCATCAGAGGCCTCATTCATCAAAAAACTGTGCAGATACAACAACGGAAGACCCAGCAGAAGGGCAGCACCCAGAAAGCACCACTGCTCACTCTTTAGAAGACTGATTGGGTCAGAATTTACTGACCTCACACCCCTGACAAACTCCTCATCACTAAGTCCCAAAGCAAGCTGACTCAGTGACATTTAAATTCAATCTCACAATTGCATGCCAGCCAGTGGATGTGTTTACAACCCATCCATGCCCTTAAGTGAATACTGACAGCTCCTCTTTGTAGCTGTCATATGTATTCTCTTCAAATCCACTGTCTCAGCAGTGCTGTACCTTCTTAAATGTAAAAAAAAGATCCACTTTTAGTCATTTAATGAAGGGGTTTTTAACCCCAGCACAGGAGATTCCCTGCTCTGCACACTTTCAATTAATTTCTTGCCCCACATTTTATTCAGGCCATTAGGTAACTATCAAGCCCTTCCAGAAGTGAATCAGACCTGGATCAGAAATCCATCATGATAACCTCCAACCAGTCACCAGGGCACACCAGACATCGGCGCTCTAACTCAGGGTTGCCAACCTTGTCTGCACCACGGAGTGGTTTCATTTAAAACAACATTTTGATGTACCGTATCAATTGACCGTGACGAGAATTTTTTCTGAACAAAAAGTTCTTTTAGGCTCTGATCTCTAATCAATATATTTTTTTAAGAGTATTTTTGTGCAGCCCGGCTGGGGAGCACTGCGGTAACTAACCATTTTTCACCAAGTATGTCTATGTTTTTAGTTTCCCTGTTCTGGTGCTTTTTGTGGTTTGATAAGGAAATAAAAATGTGGTAGGCTGTCTGGTAGACTCCAATAACTGAAATCCCATACCCTAAAAAAAGCTATCAATTATTTAAACATGTGGTTCTTCACCCTAAGGGACCTCCAAGATGATGGATTTTTGTTGCAGCTATATATATTGTGAGCTGGGCTGGATCAATAAATTGTGGACCGTATTGGGGTTCCCGAGGACCCGTTTGAGAACCACTAACCAAATTAGTCCCCAAAGCAAGTTTGAAATATTTCTATAATGTGATGATTCCATACATAATTTATTTCTGTCATGCATTTACTCCAAGAATTGTGCAAGTGAAGCCTTCTGCTTGATTGTTTTTGATGAAACAACAATATATACATCCTTGATAGATCACATTGTACTGAGCAGTGTATAGAAAATTTTTTCCCCAGTTTTACTTCATTTTGTTTTGTAAGAAAAGCTGTATTTTATATACACACACCATCGTGAGGTCTTTTTTTCTTGTGAATTTAAATAGGTGGCTCAGTGTTTATGCTCGATTGACATTTTTATACTAGATCTTCCGACTATACAGAAATGAGGACAGGGCTGTCTTCTTTCCACTGACACTAAGGAAACCGCGGTTTACCTGCCTAGCCTCAGTGATCTCTACCCCACAACAGCCAAGGGCGTCATCATAAAGTGCATAATAGCTTTAACCGTAGCCAATTTTACAGGATCCCAGAAACCAGTACATTTACCCTTTTGCAATTTTATTTCTCATCTTATGGCCTGTATGCCATTGCCCTTTAACAACCAGAACAACCAACAAAAAAGACCTTGTTACCCCAGGTGTGGATAGGATGAACATAAACAGGTACAGAGCTGTACCCACTATGGCAGGCCTTTACTTTCCAAACATTACCCTGCCACTTTCATCAGCTCCCTCCCTGCTGTTTTGTTCTTGGATATTTATAGCTTCTGGCAGTGCAAGGTTAATTGAACTGAAATGGGTTGTTCACAGAAATTCAACAGTGAAGCCGAAGCATGTGCAGAGGGGAAACAATACCCATCTGAAAGGCTTTCAGCCTCAACAACTGGACTTCTCTTTTCACGCATGCACCGAATTCAAATTGACAGAGCCATTTAAACAGCCTGTGTAGTAATGGCATCTTTTTATGGAACGTCTTGTTTCATTTCCATTAAACACAAGCGCGGCTGGAGGTGTCAGAGGCTTGAACCCATCAAACACGTCATAATCCATTGTGTATAACAGCATCGCCAAATATACAGCCCAGTCATTCAGACATCGGCAAATTAACTAAAAGCTCCCAATTATAACAAACATATCTAAAAGCATGATCTGCACCATCCCCATATTGTTAAAACTAATTCATTTTTAGGTCCGTAAGGTGAATGCCTCAAGATACTTGAAAAGGGAAAATGTTCAGTTTTTGTTTCAATGCTAAAATAACCTTTCACTTTACTGTGTGTTCTGATGGGGAAAGATACATTACAGAATACATTTAGTTTTATCTCATCATTTTATTTACAAATAAGTAAGGGGAACCACATTTGAAGAAACGAAGAGAGCCATTCTGGATGAGGAGGGTTCACAACCACCTGCAACAGGAAATACAAATAAAAATCAGATGGGTACAAGCAACATGGGCTACACCAAGCCAGGTCCTGGAGACCTTACATCCTACAGTCTAGTTCTAAGCACAACCTGCTCTATATAATTAACTTCTGAAGAAGTCCATGATATACTGCATTACATGCATGAATGGTACATCATTTCTGGATAATATTTATTAAGCTACTTTCAAACGTGCACTTCTGCCTCAAGAGTTCAAACAAAGAGGGATTAAGTGTGGATGTGAGCCAGAGTCAAAAAACTGCTCAAGGCCTAGCACTTAATCT
Organism: Hepsetus odoe; assembly: GCA_017165825.1. Classification (NCBI taxonomy): domain Eukaryota; kingdom Metazoa; phylum Chordata; class Actinopteri; order Characiformes; family Hepsetidae; genus Hepsetus; species Hepsetus odoe. The sequence continues at coordinate 13,192,388 of CM029390.1, read as the reverse complement.
GGGACATTACCAGGAGGCTTTTATTCACACATGCACCAGATAGATTACAAGGAAATGCAACATTCAGATTAAGGCCAGCAAGGTTAAATGTTAGGTAATGCTTCAAGTTTAACTGGAATCCTTTTATAGACATAACTGCAAGTTTTTATTCTGGGGTGAAGAAACAAAAACATTCAAATACATGGCTGCTTCTGTGTAAAAAAAAAAAAAAAAAAAAAAAAAAAAAAAAAAAAAAAAAAAAAAATAGCACAATAGCTGCTCAAGCAGTGTGTTTGTTTTTACAGTTGCTAGAGAAAGGGGAGACACAGGGAAAAAAAAAACAAAAAGGGGGGGGCTAATTGTACATCATTCACAAATGCTGATTTGTCCTCTTTGCTGGGATTTTCACAGCATGTATGATTGTTCAAAACATGAAAAGAAAGCCTCAAGGCAAGACTGGTGAACAGTCTGAAAAACACTGGATGAAGTATACCAATAATATACCACCATCAGTACAGGAAGGGGATGTGCATTTTGCAAAAAAGGGAGACTTGGAGGAGCAGGAATGATGACAAACATAATAGAATATCAAAATGTATTTGCTTTACCATTGAATGACTAATTTGTATTCAGATAAATTTATTCCCTGTTACTGTTGACAGGTTATAGCTCAGAAACCTTTTAAGTACCGATTTAATGAGTTTCTACAGGAAAACACTTTTTCCAAACTTGACATACAAATGCAGTTAATATGTTCATTTAGAAAACCAGCAAGTAGCCTAAATCCATGTCCTCATTTCCATATTTATCTGAGCATCTAAAACACAAAAGGCCTTTCTGTAAAACAGGTTACATAAATCTGACCTAGATCAGCAATTTCAGGTTTGAAAAGAAAAAACAACAAAAAAAAAAAAACCCATTGGCCATAATTTGCTTAAAATTATATGTAAATATAACAACAACAACAAAAAAAATTACCATTTGAGACAAGTAGTAGCTTCATCTCTTCAGGATCTGGTGTCTGACGACAAGGAAAGGGAAGGCAAAGCCACTGCCGAAGAAAGCCACCATCATACCCAGCAGTTTCCACTTGTTGTCTACTGAGAATGGCAGATTCTGTAAGAGAACATCACAGCTGTGACTCAAGCGAAGAGCTCAATATTACCAAGCTAAAGAGTGTAACTCCACACAGAAACACGTCTTTATCAGGAGATTCTAAGATAAATGCAATCAAAGTAACAATCGATTAAAATCAGTCATTTGGATTAAAGGAAATGTCATCTGGAGCAGCGGTGGCCTAGAGGTTCGGGAGTTGGCCCAGGATCAGGAGATTGTGGGTTCGATTCCCTCACCAGTGGGTTGCCCTGAGGTACCCTTGAGCAAGGTACCGTCCCCATCACTGCTCCCCAGGTGCTTTCAATAGCTGCCCTCTGCTGCACGTGTGTGTATGGGTGAAAAACAGAGGTTGAATTTCGTTGTACTGTGTTTCACAATGACAAGGGTGGTCACGTTCACTTTAATCCCCTTTGTTAACCCACCATTCCCTATACAGTAGTCAGTCTGGCCGAGGGGGGAAAAAAACATCACCCGCTTCACTGAAACGAAAGGCCTCAAAGTGACAAACTAGTAACCTTGAAAGACTAACCTGTCAGTACAAGTTTAAAAACCTTAAGAGATGAAACATTGGAAACAGCGAAGCGTTCAAGAGTAAACACTCAAATGGGTCAACGAATGCACCATTTAAACAGCATAATTTAAGAAAAAACCTACCCAAGCTGTTGGAGCTAATTGGCTAATAATTTAGCAAGCTAGGCTACTACCTTTATTTACAAATGTATAAGGTGACATTAAGTTGACAGTTCGCTAACTAAAAGTCTAGCTCGTATATTTTTTTTAATCAGATGCCCGAGCTTATTAATTCAAAACAGTGAAAGCGATCACTCGGAGGGTTTGTTAGGTATTAGCGGTTTAACGTTAGCTGCGGTTAGCCTGTTAGCGCGTCCATTTCCTGGTTGTACGTTAAATACACCGGACATTTCCCCCGGAGCTCTCAGCTCGTTCATCAGACAAGCTTTAATTCAATTTAACAACAGTTTAACTGACAGTTTGTGCAGCTGTTGCTAACTTTTGAAGTCCATCGGTGTGACCTCTAGACAGGCTCCAGCGCCGTCGCGGCCTGACAGGCTATGTTCAGCTAACAGAGCTACACCGCCGCCACACAGATCCACGCCATATTAAAAACACACTTCTTACATTGCCGGGTCCCTCCGCATAGTGACTGGAACGCACGGCAGACGTGGCGAAACGACGAACAGCTTGTCCGAGCATGGTTCAGCTCTAACGATTCCGCAGGACTCACACACTGCGACCTTGTTCAACTGAAGAGACAGCGGTAGTAGAACTGCAACCTGGGTAATGTAGTGTAACCGCCAGGGGTTGTGGGAAATGAAGTTCTCCGGCAGTGGCATGATGCACTGGCATTTTTAATATATTTTTCATTCATTTATTAATTAAGTTGTTTTTGTTATGACAATACATTTCTGTTTTTTTTTACTAAATAACAATGCAGACATTATGATCAGTAATACAACTCAACTTCTCAACTTTGCATAGTAAAGTGAAAAGTGAAGTGAAAGTGACTGTTTTGTCATTGAGAAAAACAGCACAGCATACAGTGAGACACAACGAAATTCAATCTGCATTCCACCCATGCACACCTTGCAGCAGGGGACAGCTATTTAAAGTGTCTGGGGAGCAGTGATGGAGACTGTACCTTACTCATGGGCACCTTAGAGCATCCTACAGGTTACCAACCCAAAACCTTCCGTTCCTTAGTATTGGTCCCACTGCTGCCCCAGTAGTAGAAAGTAGAACAGTGTAGAAAAGAAAAAAAAAAAAATATATATATATGTGTGTGTGTGTGTGTGTGTGTAATTTTATGATTTGTGTTCAATAGTGTCTATTTCAAGTTAAAAAAAACATTTAACCCCAACCCGAGTTTCCCATTCCAATCCTGTTTAGGATTGCAGAATTCTCAGACAAAATAACATTTCAAAACAATGCGTATAATAACTCTCCTTCCCTCTTTTTTGAAATTTTATATGCTCACTGGCTTGAACAAACTGCTCTGATACTGATGTTTGCTTTCCCACCGTTAAGGGGTAATTGTTCCCAGTCAGAACAAAACAATCATATAGTTCCTAGTCCATGGTCTCAGACAGCATTTACCATCTACTGTTTTGGGAGGCAGTGTGTTCTGCTTTAACTAGACATTACACTGCACCATTAAACTAGGTCAGATTTGGGTAGTGTCTATAACTTCCTCTGGTAATCATCAATGAAGTACATTCATGAGCAAATGTTTTGAGAATAAATATTGGTTTTGACAATGTTTGCTGCTTTAGTGTTTGTAGATATTTTGGTCAGATGTATCTATGGTAATTGAAGTATAATTACAAGCATTTCATATTTTTTAAAGGCTTTGACAATTACATTTAGTTTATGCAAAGTTATATTAAGTTTAGATATATTACAGTGTTGGACCTTGTTTTTCAAGACCTCTGCAATTCACCCTGGCATGCTGTCAGTCAAGCTCTGGACCAAATCCTGACTGATGAAACCCAAGTTTTGTTCCCTGAGTCACTTAGTTATCACCTCTGCCTTATGGCCCGGTGCTCCATCATGCTGGAAAAGGCATTGTTCTTCACCAAACTGTTCTTGGATGGTTGTTAGAAGTTGATCTCAGATGCTTTAGTATTCGTTCTTTATTCATGGCTGTGCTGTTCGGAAAAATTGTGACTGTGCCAACTCCCTTGGCTGAGAAGCAACTCCTCATATGAATGGTCACAGGATGCTTTACTGTTGACACAGGAGTGATGGTAGCTCTCACCTTTTCTTCTCCGGACAGTCTTATTTCCAGATGCCTCGAACAACCAGAAAGTGGATTCATCAGAGAAAATTACTTTACCCCAGTCCTCAGTAGACCAGTCCATGTACCATTTGTAGAATATCAGTCTGTTCCTGATGTTTTTCTTGGAGAGAAGTTGCTTCTTTGCTGCCCTTATTGACACCAGGCCTTCCTCCAAATGTCTTCAAGTCACTGTGTGTGCAGATGCACTCAAACCTCTCCTGCTGCCGTTCCTGAGAAAGTTCTGCATGGTGATGCCCTGATCCTGCAGCTGAATCAACTGTAGGAGACGGGCTTGGGTGCCCTGAAGCCTCCTTCATAACAACTGAAACTCTCTCCTTGTAGTTCCTGATGATCCGATAAAACATTGATTAAGATGCAGTCTTACTAGCAGCAATATCCTCACCTGTGAAGCCCTTTTTGTGCAAAGCATTGATGACTGCATGGGTTTTCTTTGCAGTTAAACATGGTTAACAAAAGACCAATGATTTCAAGCACCACCCTCCTTTTAAAGCATCCAGTCTGCTATTCTAACTCAATCAGCATGACGGAGTGATCTCTAGCCTTGTTCTCCTCAACACTCTCACCTGTGTTAACGGATCACTGAAATGATGTCAGCAGGTCCTTTTGAGGCAAGACTGAAATGCAGTAGAAATGTTTTTTTTTTTTGGGATTAAGTTGATTTTCATGGCAAAGAGGGACTTTGCAAATAATTGCAGTTAATCTAATCACTCTTCATAACATTCTGGATCTTATGCAAATTGCCATCATAGAAACTGAGGCAGCAAAATTTGACAAAATTAATATTTATGTAATTTTTTTTTCATTTAAGCCAATGCTGTAGACTTCAGAACTGACATACAATTGGTAGTAAAGCTACTCAGAAGGGTGGCCTTTATTTTTATTAATTTTATTATAAAGGGTGGCCTTTATATTTAGTTATTAAAAAAATAACTATTAAATAGTTATTATCAATAGGCTTCCTTGCAAAAGAAGATGCACAATGTCACCATCCAACCCCAATTTACAATCCATTGGTGACTGAAAATGGTGCAAAATTGGCCATTTACAAAGCTTCCAGATTTGATGTTGAAATTAGTAGTTCAGGTGCACTGGTGCGTAAGTGCCGGGTCAATGGGTTTAGAATTAAATTCAGGGCACTGCAGTTGTAAAAGTGCCAGGCTCTGTCTACTGCAGCTCTGTGTTGAGCTGATGAATGGGCAGAATCGAGAAGGGAGTGTACGGTAGCCAGGTTTCGTGTTTTTTGCATGCAAAGCCAGTTTTCATCTACATTACGAAGACCACAATACCCCATTTCTCCCTGCACAATCAGCCTATACTGTAGTTCACTATAAATCTCAATTACAAGCAATCAAAACATGTATTTGGTATTAAAAAAGGTATAATGCTGTAATATAGTTCCTCTTATACTTAACAAGACAAAAGTGAACTTCAAAAGGAGCTTTTGTCAAACTGAAGTGCTGATGAAACTGCTTGGCTTACTTACTGTAGCAGCTGCTGCACTTGGCCTCCTCCGTACTGGTTTGTGTGGCGTGAGTCAAATTTACAGCATAGTAAATAATTGAATAGTGGAGCACTCTAAAGACTTGGGCCTGGCGATGTTTAATTTATATTTGGGTAACTCACAATCAAGACAAATGAGATTCATTCACTAAACATTATGCCCTCAAACAACTCAGGCACACACATATAATCACAGACCATGCCTGCTTGCAGTTTAAAAAATGAAGATGGAAGAATTACTTTTAGCTCCCTTATGAAACTTTTAATGAATGGTCCCAAATCTAACCTTTTTCTAAGTATTTTATATTTTTCTTTTGTGATATTTGCGTGGGCTTATTTACCAGAAACATCCATAATTGCTAGTTATATGACCCATTTCCAAAATATGTTTATTCCTTGTAATTTAACAAGCTGAATTTCTTATTGTACCTTCAAGACTGATATATACATATATATTGCAATTTAAAAAAATGTGGAATATTCCCTCATAACTATACATGGCCAGGGCAAGGAGTCTTTAGGCTGAATAGGCCAGCTATATATTTGCAAATGCATATTCTTTGCAAAAAGAATGATTTCAAAATGAATTTTTTTGTAGCTTTTCTTCAATATATGAAATTTAGGGCCTGGGATAGTGTATTTGCACTATGGATGCAAAAAAAAAGAGAAACTATGAGCTTTTTTAAGAATTCTTTGACTTTAGGCAACCTAAAGTCATTCTTTTATGCTGATGGCTAATAACCCATTTTTGTAAATGAAATATGCATTTAAAGAACCTCTTTAAAGTCGAAAGAGCCTCCACATAAAGGTAAATGTTCTAGAAAATCACCTTTAATTGATAAAGAGCTTTTATATCATGCTGGACTTTCAAAGACTTTTCCAACTTTTATGTTTTATCCTTTGATGAGTTCTTTTTGTTTTTCTAAGAGATCGCTCCCAAGGACCTTATTTGGGTTATGTTTTAAGAATGTATGACACCTTAACAAAGACAGGTTGGTAGAATCACTTTTAAATAACAATTAAACGAGCAAAATTACTTGTTCAATGTACAATGTTTTTTTAAAAAGCAAGTTAAAGCCAAAAAGGTGCAGGGTAATATGATAAAACTTTGACCTTCTCCATTGCTCTGTTTGTGGGTAATTTTAGGTGCAATATGAAGAATTTATCATAGCAGTTCCTGAAATGAATTGGGAACTTAGGCTATATCCAGCTCTTGTTCAATACATCTCTCACACTAAGATGGAGAAGAGGATTAAAAATTGATGTGTTTCATTTCTTTTATGTCAAGGAGTGCAGCTCTCAGAGTCCTCCAATTAGATTGGAGAGCTATCACAGATTTCACAGATGAAAAAGTGTTTCCCCACTCGATTTGATGCATATGAGCTCAGTTGACTGATCCACTCAGAAGATTATATGCAGGCTAAGTTTCTCGGAGCTAGATAAAAGCACATCCCAACAGGATTTTTTCTTTTTCTCTTTTTTTCACATTTGCTGCCGAGCTTAGTACCAAGTGAAAGTATGTAACTGTAATACACTGAATGAGTTATAATGAAATTTCATCTGTTGTTTCATAACCACTCACTCCCGTTCTCATAGCTATATAGTTCATTTGAACTACTTTTAGATTGCTTTGTTTATTGCTTTTTGTTTATTTCATGAAAATTATGTGTAATGATCAGTTAAATGTAGCTTTTTGGACTTATCAAGCCAACATTACCACAGCAGCATACATGTCACAGATCAGCATGTTACCCTGAGCTTAAAGCTGTTAGCACTGTATAAACTGCATGCCAACATCATCATTAACAAAATCTCAAACCATGTCAAATTGTTCCATCATCACAAATAGACTTGCTTATATAGTTTCCCGCAACTGGATTTCCAGACAATATCCATATAGAGTACTGTGCAAAAGTTTTAGGCAGGTGTGAAAAAATGCTGTGAGGTTGAAACACAGTCATGTTTGGAACAACCTACCAGCCAAGTTCCTTCAAAAACTGTGTGCAAGTGTACCTAGAAGAATTGATGCTGTTTTGAAGGCAAAGGGTGGTCACACCAAATATTGATTTGATTTAGATTTCTCTTTTGTTCATCCACTGCATTTTGTTGATTGATGAAAATAAATGATGAACACTTCCATTTTTGAAAGCATTCTTTGTTTACAGCATTTTTTCACACCTGCCTAAAACTTTTGCACAGTACTGTAAATGGACAAAAATAGGAATAACATTCACCCTTTAGGATGGTTGCAATTCCTGTTTAGCATAGCATCACAGGCAAGTCTATTTGAGATCAGATCTGGGGCAAAAAATTGAATAAGGTGTGCAGATGGCTAAACTCATCCCTAGAACCTTTCATTGCTTCTTAGCTATGCTACATTAGTCGTGTAGCACCAATTGGGTGCAATAAAAACTTGTACATTTGCACACAGGATGGACCATCATGTTAGTGAAATATACATCTGTAGTTTGAAGATTTCAACTGCATTACAGAAGATCTATGAAATCCTTCTAGAAAGGACAAATGAACATCTGCCCATAGCTCAGTGCAGGGCAACACACTGCAGGCAGACTGTGTGTATATGTGTGTGACAGGTTGCGATAGTACTGCTTAGCCTCTTCACTGACGGCACATCCATCTCTGTGGGGGATCATGACCTGGGCAGCTGCCACCTGCCTGTGCTGTCATTCGGCTGATTAGGGAAATGAAGGGCTTAAGCACAGCTTCCTCCATTACTGCCGTAACCCGTCAACGTACACTGACATAATATCTGGCAAACCTCAACACATTGTTTTACCCCTGGAAGAAAAAACTTTCAATGACTGTCATAGTTATTTCAACCCAAGGATGAGAGCCTTTGCAATGCCTGAAGAATACAACCATTAAGTCCAAATCCAGGCCCAAAAAAGCAATTAAAGGTTTCACAGCTCACCGAATCTTTTATATTTTTTTGTACATCTGTTATACTTATTTGCTTCAGGCCAAACAAAAGACAGCCAGGCCCATGACTTTTAATGATTGTTTCATTTATTGAAGGGCATAATCATCCAAAACCAAGCAAACAAACCCTTCGTTATTCAATTAAACAGCTAAATTGAGTTAATAATTAGGAAGAGCATGGCAAGGTCCATTTAAACTTGTTCTCTTTTCCAAAGCAGCAGTGGTGTCACGTTTGGGTTTCCGGTTTGGCACGACAGTTCCGTTCTGACTGAGCTCATGAAGGCACAGGTGTGCTTCACTGGGGCTGCTATTTAAGCCCCAATGAGTCAGAACAGAGCACGGTTCAGTCACGAAGGATAAGCCATATGTTAACGGGGGTTCTGTTGATGTCAAATAAAGTTATGTTCCTGATCCCTCCGCACAGACGTCCTTCCTGCACCCCGCCACCGCATCAAGTGGTTACATGTTCGAAAACAGCAGTGCATTCAATACTCAAACTTTCCCAAACTCCAGAAGCTATGAGCCACTCTAGCACCTGCTAAGTGCCACTCACACTTTTGATTCAGTTAACAACTTCATGCAGAGTTAATTAAGGAATAACAATTAATTTTAACATGCTGCTTTCTTGGATGCATGAAACCAGTGCTGCAAAAGATAGTGCGAAGAATTAGTTGTAAAAGGGTATAACAGGATCTTCCGTGTTTCTCTGTGGTATTTTAAAATTTAACAGGTGAAGGAGAGTACACTACTCGGTCACTGTCGGTGTGTGTTTTTCCATCAGCGCTCGCTGGCCTGGTATCCATAACAACAGGAGACCAATGATGTCTTTGGAATAATAATAATTCTGACAAACCATACAAGCATCACATATTTTTCATGTGAAATGTGCAAAAATAACTTATTTCACATGTGCTGTATGTCAGAAAGTAGATACAATCTACTTACTTTAAACACACTCCAAACAAAAATGAGAAATGTCACTCAGTCCTCTTGTTTCTCTCAAACTTGCTCAAACTCCATGAGCTGTGAGCTACTTCAGCACCTGCCAAGTGACACTCACACTTCTGAATCAGTCAACAACTTTATACTGGGTTAATTAAAGAATAATAAACACTTCTTCTATACTGTTTAGTTGGGTGCATGGAACAAGTGCTGCAAAAGATAAACAGTATGAAGAATACATGGAGTTGTGATATAACTCCATCTTCTGGGTTTTCATTCCAGGCAGTGCGTTTGAGCTCTTCATCAGGTGCCCCACCCCTTGGCCATAGCCGGGAGTGACAGCTTTATCAGCTGTCTCCCAAGGTTAGGGAGAAGGAGAGTTATGAATCCACTCAAAGCAGTGTAACACCTCCACCAAGCAGACCTGCTCATGAACACACTTTATTTTGTTACCAATTCATTTATAGGACCAGACAGGGTGCAAATTAAAAGTGAGATGGGTTAGGGTCTAACTCCCTTAATTAAGTCTTTTAAAAATTGGATTGTTGTGGCAGGTTCTTAATAATTTGTAGTAAATCAACCACTAACATATGTCCTGTCCATGTCCAAAAGATGAATACAATTCACGTCCACACTCCTACAGGGGGCGGAGCCATATTTCTCTACCTTTCAGGCCTCTTTTCATGAATTGTGTTGTTTTGGTAGCTGTAGAGTGTTATTTGTATCTTTCTAGGTATCACGCTGGTTGGGTATGCCTTTTATTGGACTAGTAAAATGTTAGGTGTATGAGTGCTATTAACAAGAAATATAAACAATGTCTAATAACAGCACTGTCACCTCACAGCAAGACTCTGGGTTTGATTCCCAGCTGAGGCATAAAAAGTTTGCACGTCCCCCTGGGTCTGTGTGGATTTTCTCCCAAAGTCCAAAGACATGCACGTCATTGGAGATGCTAAATTGCCCTCTAGTTCTAACAGTGCATGTGGATGTATATTTTCTGTATGATTGTCCTGTGATGGACTGGCTTCTTATGAGCTCTGGGCTCAAACATGACCCATGTCAGAATAAGCAGTCCAAGGAATGAATGGATAGATGGATGGATGGATAGAAGTCTAATGCATTCAGAGTTTTTCTACTACTACTACTTTTTCTTCTACTAGACTCCAGCTTTGGGATAGTTTGACAAGATAAAAGTTCATTGTGCAAAGTAATTGCAAAAAGCAAAATTTTTTAAAGAAGTGAAGGTGTTTATTAAAGTGCTCATTTCATGGATCAGTTACCTATATCTATGTATTCAACAACATTCTCTGGAGGGATAGAGCTTCATCCAAAACCTTTAGGATGAGTTGGAGTGGTGCTTTTGTTCCAGAATCTTAAATGGCCTCGCTTATGCTTTAGTGGCTAAATTCATTAAAAATAGCATTAAAAATTTGGATGAATAGAAGGTGTTAAATGATCATATCCAATGAAGTACTGTTGTTTATACGGAATATAAGTGGACCTCAAAGTTATAATAAAATAACATTTAACAAAATAAATGTAAGCCATGGCTTCTAAAAGATAAAGTAACTAACTATTGAGTTCTGTTAAAAAGAGACTACTTTTATGCAGCCAACACAGGACTAAAAAACTTAAAGTGACTAAAAATACCTTGATTTTAGAAAATTTATGTGAGCAGCAACAAGAAAAGCACACTGGTTTGTATTCCATGTTCACAAAAGCAGCCTACAAACCTTTGTGTCTCGCCTGACCAATCAAAGCATCTGTTGGCATCTTGAGCAGTGAGCATTTTCTGTGCTAATGAATGCAGCTAAGCAGCAATTGGCACCAGAAGATTCTGACAATGGCACCTGATTGCTGGAGTTAAATGTGCCAGATGATGTGTCTGGTACACAAGCCTATATTTGGGTGAATATGACATTATAAATGGATACAATGAGCACATTACTATACTATGTTTTCAAAAAGTCTAATCTGATATGCTTTCAGCAAGCTCATTCTAAATGCTTCTTTGTTTTTTATCACAATGCAACACAGATGCATTCTGCAGGAAGATGATATGTTAATATTATTTTTGGCTATTTCTAGGATATATAAACTTCTTTAAATGTCATTTAAATGTCATGCAGTTTGTCAAATTCTTTTCACATTTTCACCAACAAAGTTGGTTTAATGGTTTCAGTTTAATGGCCCCAATCCAGTGATTTCCCTCCTCTACACGTCTAACAATAAATGTGCCAAAAAGATTTACTGGAGCTATACTATAAAAGAAGCTTGATGAATTTGAGGAGGTATGTAAAAATGTTTTCAGAACTTACTGCTTTCTTTCCATGTGGTATGATCCATGTTTGAAAATTAAGCTTCTAAAGCAGACTGTTTGCATTAACTGTTTTTGTGATGTCACAAAACCCAGCATTTTAAAATATTTTCACCTATTCAGGTCTACAACTGTATAGCCTCTATATTCTGGTTGAGGTTTATAAGAAAGTTGAAGCCTGGACTGTTTATTTAATTAAGCACAATATGGGGAAGCTAATCAGAAAATAGGTCATTTACATTTATATTTACTAAATGGACTATTTTTCATCATTAACACACCATCAGCAGAGCACACAGTGCACCACAACAAAACACTTCCTCTACATTTAACCCATACACATAGTACAGCAGAGAGCATCCAGCACCCAAAGAGCAGTGTTGAAGTATAGTACCTAGCTCAAGGCTGCCTCAAGGTAACCTACTGATCTAGGGTTGGAACCCTTAATCCTCTATCTTAAGGTCATGTCTCCAACCACTAGCTTACCACTGCTGCAAACTGAGAACTTCCCTGATGGTGTTTTAAACCATGGTGGTGAAAGCACCAGTTCCTAGCCATTAGACCCCAACTTTCAAAAGTGTTTAGTTATTTCACATAGTTTAATTTCAGTGGGCAGCGGTGGCCTAGTGTTTATAGGCTAAGCCCCGGGGTTGAAGGTTGTGGGCTCAAATCCCTAGAGCAAGGTACCGGGCCCATCACTGCACCCCAGGATGCTTTAAATAGCTTCCCCCTGCTGCATGTGTGTGTGTGTGTGGGTGGAATGCAGAGGAAGCGTTTTGTGTCTCACTGTGTGCTGTGCTGTGTTTAACAATGAGAAATAGTCACTTTCACTTTTAATTTCCCAGGTGGCCAGCTCAGATCCATTCTGTGTGGAGTTTGCATGTTCTCCGTGTTGCCTAGGTTTCCTACAGGAGCCCCAGTTTCCTCTCTCTGTTTGGTGCAAACCACTTAGGTGGAAAAAAAAAATATGCAAAGAAAAAAAAAAAATGAAAGAAAAATATAAGAAAATAAAAGTATTCTTAAAAGTTTCTTTTAAAATGAAAGGCACTTCATGGAACCATTAACGCAGTTCTTCTATAGCCCCCAAAGAATTCTATCTGCCAAGCTTGTTTTAGAAGTGGGGCACTACTGCTAAATCTGATGATTAACTAAGGCTGATTCTGCTGTGGTTAAGCAGGAAAATCATCAAACTGTGCTTGACACTATCCCTCCAGCACTGGATCTGAATTCACCTGACCTGGACGGTCTTAATAATTTGCTTGTTTTTGACCTTCTGTCCTGTAGGGAGCAGCATTGCTCAGTTACTGCTTGGTCAATCCGTTTGCAGGCAAAGCCATGTCCAGATCAACATGCTCTAGCAAAGGCTGCACCAGTGGGGCTCAAATCATTCTGCTTATCTTCTCTCAGCCACCCCGGCTGATGCACTGTGACACTTAAACGCAGAAACCATGCAATGGTTTGAGACAAGTGTGCCGAAACAACAATGCATAACCAACCATGACAGGAGCGTGTGGGGCATCTTTAAACACACCCCTTAGACACCTCATGACTGTCAATCTCCTTCATTTTCCCTTCAGTACCCACCTGCATTGGCAGTAAAGGTAACGTGAGGGGAGTAGTTTTAAGGTAAGTATGGAGCAGACTAGAGGGCGATAATGCCTGTTAGATGTGGATGAGAGACTGTTTGCCCTTCAGCGCTTTATGAGGCATTGAGTCAGGCCTGACATCTTTGTTAAGGTGTACCATGCAGTAATTAAATCTGAACTGGGAAAAAAAATCTCTTGGACCACCTTGACTGGCATACTTGATCTGTTCAATGTGGACTTCCACAAAACATGACAGAATATTACATTTTTTCTGTGAGCTTTGCTTCCAGGTGAATACACAAACGATTCCATCAGATTGTGCAGACCTAATATTATTAAGCAATCTAATTGGACTGCTGTCTGAGTCATAGCAAGTTGGATGCTGGAAATACAGGGTAGATAGGCCTGTGTTTAAAGGATAATGCATTAATAATGGAAGGTTGCTTTGATGGCATGTGCTGATATGTCATATCAATAAGGCCTGATATGACTCAAAGAGGACCCTAATATTAAAAAGAAATGTTTGATATGCATGACTATATTCATCTTGTGGAGGCAGAAAGCATTTGATGTGATCTCTCAACCTTGCGCTTGATCTCAGCATATGCACGAAGTCTATGATAATGTTGTTTACTGCGAAAACATTGGACTGCTGTATGTGATGGAGCATAAAATAGTCTTTTTAATGTACTGCCTGAAAGTAAATGAAGTCAAGACACATGGTCGTATTAGTTTACAACCGATTTGTTTTCGGGAAATACCATGTTCTTTTTACATGGAAACAAGGCTTTGGTTATTGAAAAAACGTTTTTCACTCAAGTCTACCTTTTTTACCCTCTGCATACCGCAGGTTTATTAATGTCATTAATCTTAAAATATCCATGTCCCATGTTAGACATCCTTTTATAAAGTTTGCGTGGGTTTAGGTCCCAAAATAGGTCATAAGTCATAGGTGTTGAATGGGAAATCCCCAAATGGCCACAAAACATATCAATTTCAAGTTCGAAACATATACATTTCTACAATGTATTTATATGCTGTAGTGAAACTGCGTCTAATGAAACTAAGGGGGGTGAGCCCAAACCCTGAAACATACAGAGACCAATATCCCTCCTCCTCCAAAGTTTTCTGGTTCCACCAAACTCAGATTCATTTACCAGACTCTCAGAGAGTAAAGCATGATTCATCAATCAAGAGAACACTTGTCCAGTACTCAGTAACTGGTGCTCGGCTTTGCAAATAGGTTAGAACTCTGCTGTGAGTGATGCAAACGATGATGGGTGATTTTCATGCACAACACATTTCGGCACTCAGCTTCCACTGCTCTGTGGCTGACCTGTTGTTAGATGCTCCTGCTTCACAATTATAGCACTTAGAGTTGACCATGGCAGAACTAGGGCAGAAATTAATGAACTGACTTGTGGCAAAGGTGACGTACTATGATACCGGCATAATTATAGATCTTTGTTGTAGGGCTCACTCTACCAGTAAACATTTGTCCGTAGTGATTGTTCAACAATGTGCTTCGATTTAAAACAGCTGTTAGCAATGGGGTTGATCCCGAAACTCAATAATTAGGTGGTGTGTCAAAAGACTTTGACCATATATATATATTATGGGGTCCTTTAAAGACATTTTTTTTGCATTTCACATTCATGGTGTATTTGGATCATGATTGAATTGCTTAATGAGGAATATTCTACACAATAAAGACATTTTTCAATCAGAGACAAAAATTTTTATTTACAGAAAAGCCACTGATCTGAAAGACACTTATACCGGAAACTATTTTGCTTGTGTTGAAATTATTGCTTATTGGGAATTATTAATAACTTGGTCTGATAAACTATGTAGTGATGAAAATGAGAAATTGATAAGTAAGCCATCACACACATTCTTGTATTTTAAAGGGTTATGCAGGTTTTTTAAAATGTAAAATATATTTTGCCTAAATGAGACCTTGTTGGTAAAATGTTTGACATAACATAACTGGTGCAGCAGTGGTTCAGTGTACCATATAAATCTTCTCCTCAGGAAGGATCTAGCAAGAGGTCTTGTCCCAAAAATAGAGAGACAGCAGTGAGCCACTATGTGGGAGAAAAAAAAAAAGAAAGAAGGGAGGTACAACTCAAGAACAAAAGGTAACCAATGCAGTGGAGACAAAATGTGGCCTACTGAATAATGAAGGTTCTAAGACCGGTTGCAGCAAGACAACGTCTGTATAAATATATATGTTACACACACACACACACACACACACACACACACACACACACACACACACTCTAACGAGAGTATTCAAAAGTGGCTAAAGAAAGTATTCAAACCCCCTTCACCTTTTTCCAATTTTGTTATGTTGCAGCCTGATGTTACAGCTGTTTAAATTCATACTTATTTATTATTAATCTTAACTCAGTACCCCATAACATGAAAACTTAATTTTAGACATTTTTAATTTTTTAAAGAAGAAAAGACTGAAATAACTCATTTATATAAGTATTCAGACCTTTTGCAACAACACTTGAAATTTAGCTCAGGTGCCGCCAATTTCACTTGATCACTGCTGGGATTGTTTCCACATCTTGATTGGAACCCACCTTTGGTAAATTAAATTGATTGGACAAGAACTGGAAAGGCACACACCTCTCAATAGAAGGCCTCTCAAATAGAAGTGCATATTATAGCAAAAAGCAAGTCATGTGGTGGAAAAAACTGCCTGTGGAGCTCAGAGACAAGATTGTTGCAAGGCACTGATCTGGGGAAGGCTAAGG
This sequence comes from Hepsetus odoe, assembly GCA_017165825.1. Lineage (NCBI taxonomy): Eukaryota > Metazoa > Chordata > Actinopteri > Characiformes > Hepsetidae > Hepsetus > Hepsetus odoe. Next base: position 13,176,422 of record CM029390.1, on the reverse strand, counting down.
TTAAAAAATTATGAAGGAATTACTGAAGGTTCCCAAGAGCCCAGTGACCTCCATAATTCTTAAATGGAAGACATTTGGCACAACCAGGTCTCTAACAAGAGCTGGTCATCTGGCTAAACTGAGCAATTGAAGGACACGTGTGTTAGTAAGAGTGGTGACCAAGAACCTGATGGTCAATCTGACTGGGCTCCAGAGATCTTTTATAGGAATAGTACTAATTTCCAGAAAGACAACCATAACTGCAGGCCTCCACTGATCTGGGCTTTATGGCAGAGTGGCTACACAAAAACCTCTTCTTAGGTGAAAGCCTGCTTGGAGTTTGCAAATAAGCAACTGAAGGTCTCAAATGACCAGACTATGAGGAACAAGATTCTTTGGTCTGATGGAACCAAGATTGTACTGTTTGCCCTCAACTCTAAATGTTAGGTCTAGAGGAAACCAGGCACCTCTCATCACCTGCCCAGTACCTCCCAACAGTTAAGTATGGTGATAGCAGCATCATTTTGTGGGGGTAATTTCAGCAGCAGGGAATGGGAGACTGGGAAAGTAGAATTGAGCAAAGGACAGAGATATCCTCAAATAAATCTTTTCCACAGTACTAAGGACCACAGACTAGGCCAAAGGTTCACCTTCCAACATGATGATGACCCAAAGTACACAGCAAAGACAACACAAGAATGGCTTAGGGACAACTCTTTGAATGTCCTAGAGTGGCCCAGCCAGAACCCTGACTTGAATGCTATTGAACATCTCTGGAGAAACCTGAAAATAGCTGTCCACTGATAGTCCCCATCTAACCTGACTGAGCTTGAGACTATGTTGTTGCACCATACCCAAAATGAGTAGAGGCTGTATTTGCTGTCAAAAGTCAATTAAGTATTAAGTAAAGGATCTGAATGCTTATGTAAATATGATATTTCAGTTTTTTCTTTATAATCATGAAGTGATGGGAAACAGTAGTGGAAGCAAGATTAAGAAAAGAGGTGATGATTACTGAGCAGCAGTATGGTTTCAAGAAAGAATAAGACAGATGCAATGCTTGCTCTGAGGGTGTTGATGAAGAAGTAGAGAGAAGATCAGAAGGAGCTGTATTGTGCCTTTGTGGACATAGAGAATGCATATGACAGGGTGCCAAGAGAAGAGTTTGTGGTTTTGTATGACGTTAGATGTGGCAGAGAAGTATATGAGAGTAGAACAGGATTTGTTTGAGGGCAGTGTGGCAGTGGTGAGGCCTGCAGTAGGAATGATGGACACATTTAAAGTAGAGGTGGGATAACATTAAGGATCAGTGCTGAGCCCATTCTTGTTTGCCATGGCAATGGACAGGTTGACGGTCAAGGTTACATAGGAGTCCTCATGGACTATGATGTATGCTGATGATATTGTCATCTGTAGTGAGAGCAGGGAGCAGCACTGACGAAAAGACAGGAGGTGGAGCTGGATGTGTCAGAGTTTAAAATGTTGAGATTTTCATTGGGTGTGAAAAGGTTCAAGAGTATTAGAAAGGAGTATATTAGAGGGACAGTTCAGGTAAGATGTTTTGGAAACCAAGTTAGAGAAGCAAAATTACATTGGTTTTGACATGTATAGAGGAAAGATGAGGATTATATTGGGAGGAGGATGGTGGAGATGGAGCTGCCAGGATAGAGGAAAAGAGGAGGTTTATGGATGTGGTCAGAGAGGACATGCAGATGGTCGGCTTGAAGAAGGAAGATGCAGATGGCACGAAGAAATGGAAATGGATGGTGCCATGGCAACTCCTAAACGGGAGCAGCCGAAAGAAGAAAAAGAAGTGAGAGAAGAGAGCAGCTGAAGGAGAACCTGGAGTGGTAGAGAATACTTGGGATCAACATTTCAGTGTTATTGGGCATGTGGAAGAGAGGTTGGCACGAGAGATCTGTGACAGATGGGTACCAGCAAGAGTGAAAGGAAAGGTTTACAGGATGGTAGTGAGACCAGCTATGCTATACAGGTTGGAGACAGTAGCAGGAGAGACAGACAACAGAGCTGGAAGCGGCATAGTTAAAGATTGTAAAGATTTTGGTTGGGGGTGACGAGGGTTTGAGAAGCAAGGTTGCATTGGTTTGAACATGTACAGAGGGGAGCCTAAGAATTAGATCTGGGGAAGGATGCTAAGGATGGAGCTACCAGGAAAGAGGAAAAGAGGAAGGCATAAGAGGAGGTTTATAGATGTGGTGAGAGAGGACATGCAGGCAGTTGGTTTGAAGGAGGAAGATACAGAGGACAAGAAGAAAGGAAATGGTTGATCTGCTGTGGCGGTAGCAGGAGCTGCTGAGAGAAAAAGTTTTTTCTTTTTAATAAAGTTACTTAAATGCCTAAAATTCTGTTTTCTTTTTGTCATATGGGGTACAGAGTGTAGATTAAGGAGAAAAAAATACATTTAAATGATTGAAGCATCAGTCTGCAACATAACAAAAATGAAAAAAGTGAAAAATATGTGGAAAAGTGAAAAAAAGCCTGAATACTTTCTGAAGCCACTGAATATGTGCCTGAGGCCACCAGCAATTTCCTCAGCTCATTACATAAATGGAACCATGGCAACTAAAGCCAATTTCAGAGAAACAGAATTCAAAGTTTTTCAATTTGTAATAATAAAGATTTCTCTGTTTACTAGCAATTTGTAGTTGCAAGTATATAGGATTTGTGATGCCCTTGCACACAGCCATGGATAGTGGTTCTCAGACCGAGAGAACATGAGGCTTTTTCTGAGATTTGCTTGCCCTGAACATCTAATTTCAATCAGCGGGTAATTATGGAGCCTTTCAGGAGCGGAGGTGGGTGTGCTGGAGGGAAAATGCATAAATGGGCAGTGAATGTGATCGATAGATGGCAACTGAGAATCAATAAGAATCTCATGGCATGGAGTTAAGGTGTAAAGGAGGCCTACCTGAGTGCAGCTAGATAAAAGTTAAAGGGCATTAGTACTAGATTTTTCTTTTTTTGCCTTTTGTTTTTAACCTCTGATGTCCACTTATGAAATGCTTATGTACCATACACTGAAATGTCCATTTTACTACCTCTTTTTTCTTTAGATACTAGTCTGGGCCTGGTGGTTTAGAGCAATCAGCTATTTGGTTCCAGCTCTGGTTATTACATTCAAATGCACTTGAGTTCCAAATGAATTTCCATATGTTGTTTGTCCATGGGTTTTAATGAACTAATTCATTCATTCATTCATTTATTCATTTTCTCAGCTGCTTATTATAACCAGGACTGTGGGTAAAGCTAGAGTCTATCCCAGTGCACACAGGGACGAAGAGAGAAACACCATGTACAGACCATTTGATCAAAGGGCAGACTCCCAGCCAAACACACTCACACACACTCACACCCGGGGGCAATTTAGCATCTCCAGTTCACCTGACATGCATGATTTTTTACTTAGGAAGGGAACCGGAGCACCCAGAGGAAACCCACACAGACATGGGGAAAACAAACTTCACGCAGAAATGACCCAGGGCACCTTGGCCAGGAATTAAGCCCACTTCCTTCTTGCTGTGAGGTGCCAGTGCTACCCACTGTGTCACTAAGCCACCCTTCATGGGATTTCAAGAACACCAGTCTACTTAGTGTGTAAATGTCTGACAAGAATCTGAACATGGAAAGTTCTTTGACAGCAGGGACAAAGACTGTGCACACTATATTGTTGGCTTATGCCTTCCTGGCTTGCATTCTGCCAGTCTTACAGCTTGATACCTTTCCATATAGAGCAACACCTTTGAAATTTACTTCCAGGAATCATAAATAACACTAAGTCCTTTTATAGATGTCTTCAAGGTCTATTTAAAATATTTCCTCTTACCTCCATTGCTATCCATATTGTAGCTCAAAATAAAAAAATAACTTTTGGTAGTTAGTGATCAATGCTCAGTGCATTCTGTCCAATGCACTGATGGTGCAGGTGCTGGGCAGTCCTGCCTGGATAAGAACCACAGTGTTCTGTCCAGCCATTTTATGCGAAAGCCACATTTGGTTGAGCTTCTCGGCATGTTAGAGATACACTGTTCATGGTTTACAAGCACAGAGTTGCATAACAAGTACCACCTTTAATCTGTCATTTTATAGAGGTATATATAAATGTCCAGACATTTGCTCATCAGTTGCTGAATTGAACCTCTTTTAGTGTGAAGTGAAAGGTGCAATTTTTCATAGTGAAACACAGTGAACCACAACAAAATGCATCTTCTGCATTTAACCCTTACACACGTTCAGCAGGGGAGAGCTATGTCCAGAACTCGGGGAACAGTGATGGGGACGGTGACTTGCTCAAGGGTACCTCAGGACAACCTACTGGTCCTGAATTAATGAAAATAGTCTCAGAAAGGCATATCATATTTTATAAAATTAGCTGCAATTAATTTATTTTTTTCCACCAGTAGCATCATGAGACTAGATGCCATCCAGTGTGGTCTAACTACTGTCTCTCTTTGTAGACATCTGAGCATTGACAAAATTTTCACTGGATCTCCTGTTGTGCAGATTTATTGCTTTTTACCGGCTCTGAATGACTAAATAGGCCACACACACACACACACACACACACACACACACACACACACACACACAAACTCCCCCACTCTCTCTATATCTCAGAGTGGCTAGTAAACTGACAGATGATTTTATTAGTAAGGGAAAAACTTTAGTCCACCTAAGAGAATATAGAGGAGGGCCATTGCAAAAAAGATTGCTCCAACTGATTGCATACATTTGTCTAAGTAGTGTTTGGGGTACAGGCCAAACAAATGGAAGACAAGATGTACTTTATTGAGGCAGCTGATCTTGAATTTATATACATGCTAGCAAATTCAAGCCCTTACTCCATTAAGCCAGAGTACTGAAGGTTAATACAATTCCCCACACAGACATATATGGCAAGGGCCTAATATTCCTTATGCGACTTACACCAAAGACCGCATCTGTAATTAATGACAGAAGGAGAGCTTAAATGCATGTGTATGCTAAGGGCTACAGGCAGTGAGGAAAGCAAATCCATAAGGATTTAAAAACCCCTAGCATATAAACCAATCAACAAAAACAATGAGAGTCACTATAAGCAAATAACAGATAGGCCATATTTGTTGTCTAAAAGATTTACATGTCTAAAAAAAATCCCACACTGATCTCAAACTTTATCTCAAAAGTTTGGGGTAATGGATGTGTTGATCAAAATGCCGAATGTTAAATGTGCTTATATATTGCTTTGCAGTAGCAAGACCTGGATTTTGAATCATTAAGTTATGCACCCCTTTAATCCAAGGAGGAAAGGTTCCCTGAAAAAAGTTTTTTAAAAACATTTTTAGAGCAACATTACTGTCAAATAAAATGCTGTACAGCATAGCAGGTCTATAGATGCCCTTGGAACACTTGGGCTTTCTGAAATACCCTTCCCACAAGGGAAATATACAGCTTCATTCCAGCAGACTATGCTATTGACACCACTTCCTCTCTACTCAGGGCGTCAGGGCACATGGCTACTCAGGGCGTCAGGGTACATGGCGTGACGGGGCTTCTCTTGGTCTCCGGAAGAGACGCTCGGGCAATAGGATGACCTTCAGATGAGTCCTCCCAGTCCCTCTGCCTGGGCTGTCACTTCCTCTGAGCATCCTTTGTCTCTGCAAAGGCGGGAGGAGACGGCAAGGAGAAAACACTGTGCTCTAAGACCTGTCTGCAGCTGTCACAAAAACGCAATGCCACCTAACCGCCGCCGTCAGGAATATTTCATGAGTCCCACTGAAGCAACACATCAATGATGCAGTACTGTGACCAGCAGTCAGTCTCAATAGCATAATAGCAAAGTTTACTTGAGGATAAGGTGGACTGGAGGAGGCACCAAGTTTGGGCATTTAGTGAAACTGTAATGACAAAGTTTATTTATTCATTAAATGATATAAAATTAATATGAAATGTAATAGCAGTGTATTAAGAGTCAAACATTGCTACATCACATTACATTGCTTGAAGAAAGAAAACCACCAAATAAAGTGTTTGAAAAGTAGACTTCAAAATGCCAAAAGACTTGATTAAACATTAAATCAAGATCAAGTTTTGAAACTTTTATTATGTCATTTAAGTGTCTGACATCAAGTACAATCATTTTAAATCTACTGAACAAGTCAAATACATTTCATTTTGTGGTTAGTATAAGAATATTTCATTTATTTCTAAACATATTTATAACTATTTTTATGTCTTCATCTGGTAATTTCATTGGAAAATTATAATTATAAAATTATAAAAATTATATTCTTACAAAATCCTCAAGATGAAAAAAAAAATCAGATTTGAAAGATTTAAGATCACTTCACTTACCAAGGTATTTTATCTGCAGTGAGGTTCCACAGCATTTTCAGTTCAGCTTTTGTTTTGCTGCTACTGCAGAACTGTATCTAAGTGTTTAAAAATGATTATTATTGTACAGCAGTATTTCTGTAATGACAGCCTGTGAATACTACTTTGATAGATCAGGAAAACGCTACAACTACAGTTTAATTGGTTTCATAGTCGATGACAAGCTGCCTTATGTAATATTGATGACAATCACATTAGCGGTGACCTTTACACAGGCCTGAAAAACAGTAAGTGTTAAGTTAACGACAGGGAGCCCACAAAAGCCCTGATGGGCCTTTAAATCTGCAGCCCTTTATGCTCTTTGAAAGACCATTTACTACATGTGGGCTGACCGCAAACTGACAGGCGAGCATGTTCACAAACCTCTAGTCTCACACAGGCTGTGTGTAATCACTGAGTGATTACACACTTTCTCATGTGCCAGCATCCCTTACTTATAGGGTCATTTTTTTAGTTTCCCTTCATTTGTTTATTTTGTAAAAGAAATTTATAATAAGTCTGGGGCCTCATATGTCTAAAAGAATCACATAACGGCAATGTAAATGATTTCTGTAGATGATTACTGTTCTGTGGCATATTCAGAAAGCACTCTAGACTGAAACACCGATAACTTCAACATAAAGGGACTTGCCAGTCTGCTGTAGGCTGAATTACATCACATTTAATGTAGGCTTTTTTGCAGCTTATGGACTGCAGTGAGAGAGGACATGCAAGGGGAAGATGCAGAGGACAGGAAGAAATGGAAACTGATGATCTGCTATGGATGACTATAGATTTAATGGAATTTGAGCTTTAAAAAATTTTTTTTTTTTTTTTACATATTTCAAGAAAATAAGTTGGTATAGATCCTTTAAGTGGCCTTGATCTTCAACACCATCATATCAGTCTCATGTCAAATCCCATATCCCTTACATTTCTCAAGGGAATCATATGCCATTAAACAAGCAAATGTATAGGAAATCCTTGAGCACAGGCCCCATCCGCAAGCTCAAGAAGTCATCTTATCTTTCGCGCAATTACAGCCCGCCGCTTGGCCGCAGTTTGAGCCCCTGAAAATCCATTGCTGCATGAATGGAATTATAATGATGTATGGTGCAGTGTAGCCACCTAATAAAACTGAATGGATTCATGCTTGCCTCCTGGCTTTAGGCTCAGGCCATCGAAGAGGACTGGGTGTCATTTCTCAGGTCCCTGACTAAGCTGCAGGGAGGGATTAGGTAGAGAGGCAGGGGCAAAGATCTGTCCCAGAGGGAAAGAAGCAAGGATAGACGGGGCCAAGATGGCCTGACAGATTACAGAATGAGCCAAAGTTGACTGTTGCACCATGCTTAGTCAGCATCTTTTGGTGAGTTTTGCAGTAAATGCTATTAGTTTACCTGAGGCCCTCACTGCTCACTCACAAACTGAGGCCTCATCAAAGCTCTGCAGCATGAAATATGTTGTTATATCATCTCCTTTGGGGGCAAATGGTAAATTTTTATATGGTTTAGAAAAATAATATGGGTTCAAAATAAAAATTTCATTTTTTCATGGAAGGACTAAGTGCATAAAAGTTTTTGAGGGCAAAAGCTTGATTTCATTGAAAATCTATTAAAAATGAGACATACAGTACTGTGCAAAGGCAGGTGTGAAAAAATGCTGTAAACAAAGAATGCTTTCAGAAATATAAATAACGATTGTTTATTTTGATCAATTTACAAAATGCAAAATTCTTCTAGGTACACTTGCACAAAGTCAGGGATTTTGTAGGATTATAGTCGGTGTATGATCAACCAGTTTTACCAAACAGGTGCTGATGATCATCAGTGTCACACGAAGGTTGAAACACAGTCATGTTCGGAACAACCGACCAGCCGAGCTCCTTCAAAAACTGTGTGCAAGTGTGCCTAGAAGAATTGATGCTGTTTTGAAGGCAAAGGGTGGTCACACCAAATATTGATTTTGTTGATTGATGAAAATAAATGATTAACACTTCCATTTCTGAAAGCATTCTTCGTTTACAGCATTTTTTCACACCTGCCTAAAACTTTTGCACAGTACTGTAAGTGTAATTCTTTATGGAAATTATTATGCAATTAATTAGAATCCGAATTAAATAGCAGAGAAAACTAACTTCAATATTTTCTAACTTCTAATAAAGAGATCCATGTGTAATATATTTAGAATCACATGCAAACAGTGGCCACTGTTAAAGGTCAAAGTCCTCTATTAAGGATTCAATCAAAGACGCAATTACTGTGCCTATACAAACGCTATGGCACATTACTTTTATGTTTTGTTTTTCTTTATATTTTGTGTAATATGCATGTGTTTATTTTGAATGTTTTCTCTACATTTGCTCAGGAAATCATTAAAATCTGTGGACTAAGGAAATAGAATTTGTGCACTAATATTTCTAGAAAAAAAAACAACATATGCGGTTGGTAGTTTAGGGGTAGAATACTCAGCTGTAGACCAAGAGGTTATGGGTTTGAGTCTGGCCTTACTCTTCAGCACTAGCACAATTTATTGCCCTGAGCAAGGCCCTTAGACCCAAGGAGACTTTGCCTGTCATTAGGCAATGTAGGTCGCTCTGGTCGCTTGGTTCTTTCCTTGTAGCAGATGTACACATATTTCTTATACAGATGTCTTTTTTAAGGTTGAACACATAAACAATTATTTCATGAACTATTCAAAATAATCCTGGAGCACAAGCTTAAAAATAAGGTGGCAAAAAAGTACTTCTGGGTTTCATCTTAATGCAGTGCTCATGAGTTTGCAGGACAAACCAAATACACAAATCAAAAATCCCACCCTCTGCTCATGCTGAGAGTGCCCTTTTACAAATTTCCTTGCTCTTCGAGAATGATGAAGTAGCTTGAATTAACGAGGCAGCCCGAGTGCCCTTGAGCTGTTCTTTCTGAAGCAGCAACTTCAGTCCGTACGCAGTCCAAGCCTGGTGCTGAGGATGTTGTTCATTTGCTGGTGAATAAAGCCTTAAGAATCTGAACTCATAACAGCTTCCCTTAAAATGAATTTGCTCAGCCGAGGGGAAGATGAATTGTGGCATTTGTGGAGCAAGCTGTGGAGGTTAAGTTAGGTTTGGCCACCGAAGCTAATCGTAGAACAAGACTATTACAGCAGCTCTCCAAGGCTGGTAAAGGAGAAACAATACTTATGTGAGAGTATGACTGTTCAAATCCAAAATTGGAACTTTGGGGCCAAAAATGTAAATAAATAAATAAATAAAAAGAAGAAATTCATATGCAGCATAATTTCCTGACTTCCTGACCTTCACGAAGAATAATTTGTTGCTTAAATTAAAAGCAAATCATCAGAAAAAAAGTAGTTACAAGGAACATAAATGAGTACAATGTACAATTAATTTCATTTTGAAAATAATTAACTGAAGTACTTAATACTTAATTTATCCCAAAACCCATTTTATCTGGTAAATCTCAAACGTGTTTGTGTAACTTAGCAGGTTTTAAATATTTAAATATAAGTTAGAAATCTGTTTGAGGTAAGAAAATATATATGAGGTAATAAATAATCATAATAGTGGGGCAGCAGTGGCCTGGTGGTTTGGGACTAGGCCCCAGGATTGGAAAGGTCATGTGTTCAAATCCCATACCAGTAGGCTGGCCTGAGGTACCTTTGAGCAAAGTACCGTCCCCATCACTGCTCCCAGGATATACCTGTCCCTTGTTGCGTGTGTGTATGGGTTTAATGCAGAGAAAGCATTCCGTTGTGTTTCACTGAGGGCTGTGCCATGTTCTCAATGACAATTTGTCTCTTTCTCCAGTAGTGCAGGGCGAAGACAAGTAACACACAGTAATAAACAGAAGCACATGGTGGTAGTAAACATTAAAAGAAGCACATGGTCTGATAATGAACAGGAGGCAGGATGATTGGCAATTAAACAGATATCGCAATATATTACTTTTCACTTACTAACTCTCACAACATGGGAAAATACATGTACATGTAAAATATCTAAAAATACAATTTAATGTCTAGTTTATAATATTTAAATCTCAAGACATTATTGTTTCTAAATACCATAACTCTTCCTAAATCCTTTAAATTACAGAGCATGAAACATGCTCATAAATGTCTTTTTTAAACACGTGTTTACAGAAATATCGAAACGTTTTGTTTCAGGAACATAAAAATGCTTTCTGTATGACATCACACAACATAATCTTTTCTGGTGCCATTACTGTTTAGAGTGGGACTGGAAATCAAATAAATGACGTGTAACCATTTTATTGGATGCCTGATCTAAGCCGGATCGGTGGATTCAGATCAGTGGATGAATCATCAGAAAAAGCTTCTTCAATGCTACATTAGAAGGGCAGGGTTGTGTGCTACATTTGGCAAAAATCTGTTCCTTTTTTCCCCTCGTGTTTTCCTCATGCTTTCCTGTTTTCCATCCCTCTCTTTCAGGGAGAGAAAGAGTGCTGTTTATTAGTCTGGAGTGTATTTGTATTCTGTCTTTCACTCCCCTACAGGACAGTTTTTATGAGATCACTCAAGCACAACATTAAAGAACTTCATTCTTTATTAATCCTGACGCTGACAACTCAAAGCTTCCACCTTTCACGACTTGCACACTTTGCTGTTTTGAGAAACAAATTCAGGTTGCAGGCATGATTCTTTAAACACCCCGTGTTGTCCAAATTCCCCTCGTTTGAAATAGGACGATCTAAATGGGACAAATAACTGGAACAATTTTCAGGGCCCCCACCCATCCCCTTTTTGGTAATGAGATTGTTCAATCAACTGCTTGCCTCAAGAGAGCCTGGAGCAAAACCTTCCTCACTGAGGTTTACTGACAATAACAAGTAATTCAAGAAACCAGGCACAAGAGACCATTGAGACCAGCAGAGACATATGCAGAACAATGCTCAGAGTTGTGACAACAGACATTTGCAAGAGGTGGAGTGAAGCATGGAATTTGTAGTGTGTGTCTGAAACGGGTGTGCTGGGATTCAGTTTCGCCCTAGATATCACAGACGGAAGAGAGAGACCCTGTCTGGATAATTTTTGGACATTTTAAAGCTGACCTTTATGCTTCTTTAACAATTAAATAAGATTAAAACCTATATTAAATGAAATAAAATAAGGTTATATTCAAAACTAAAGGTAACAGTAAATTTGATATTTTTAGATAACAGAAATCTTTAGGGGGCAGCACCCGAATCCCAGGTGGGATGGTCCAGGTCCTTTCTATGTGGAGTTTGCATGTTATCCCCAGGTCTGTGTGTGTTTTCTCCAGGTGCTCTGGTTTCCTCCCAAAGCCCAAATACATGCATGTCAGCTTGATTAGAGATACTAAATTGCCCTCTAGGTGTGAATGTGTTTGTCTGTGTGTCTGCCCTGCAATGCACTGCTGACCTGTCCAGGGTGTTGCAGCCTTTCACCCTCTGAAGCTCCAGAACTGCCCATGACCCTAATCAGCACAAGTGACTACGGAAATGAGTGAGTGATAGAAAGAGATCTTTAGGCCTTTCCTTAAGGTCTAAAACTGCCCCGTTTGAACAGCAGGGGCTCTGCATCTGAACTCAGAATTCAACTACAACAAAAAGAAAAATACTCTGCTTAGTAGGAGTTTGACATGAGGTTTGTCACTTTGAGGGAATGAGTTTTGAGGCAAAAAAAAAGAAGAAAACAAATGGAAACTTATTTGCTGTTGCTGCTATCTGTCTCGGATATCTTTTTATTAGCATTTGAAGCCTGAGATAGACACTATCATGACTTTTACCAGCAAAATCATTTCATTTCACATGGGATGGCATGTAGCCCTACTGTTGAATGTCTTTTTCTCTGAAAATAGAATCAATTTTACTGGCTTTGCAATATGATCTTTGACCAAACTGGAACTGAATCTAGTCACCAATAGTCTGCATGGTCAAATGGGGGATAAAAAAAATATATAGACTGAGAAAAAGGCAGATTAAATGTAAAGAAAAGAATGCAAAAGGTCAGTGATGTTTGTGCTTGCAAGCGAAAAGATGAATCAGTGCATTAAGAATAGTGATGAGATGTGATGTTGAATTTCAAAAGAGAATTTTCTTCTTTGGCTTCGTGTTATGGATATTAAACCAAAAAGAAAATGCAGTATATTTGAATGTACACAAATCAATGAAAATAAACATTCTTCTTATTTTGCTTCCAAAGTGCCAGACTTTCTCGTGTATTTTTAATGATTTTTTTAGGATTGCTTTTCAGGGTTCAACATGTTTTCAGAGCAGTCCTAATAGTTGACCAGTTTCAGAGGCTGACATTTTTCTCTTAATTCACACAGTGACCTACGAATTCAATGTTCAAGCATAACAAAGCCATCTAACTTAATGCAAAAAGCAGTGAATATACAGATGCTGAATATAACAGATGATCAGGCCAGTGATTAGCATCTAGGCACCTTGTATGTTTGCACTTTGCAGCTTGTTAAAGTAAGAATATGTTCTCATAATTTAATCTACTCAATATGCTAAAGATATTTGACAGGCATGAAATAATATTTTTTCATCAAAAAGGTGTTTTCCTTGCAAAATATAAAAAGGAGGGGTGGCTGAAGATTGTTGTATAGTACTGTGTATACACATATAAGACTAAGCATAAAGTAACACTTTTTTCATCTAACTGAGTGCTGCTCAGTCATCCTTTATCAAAAATGCACAATCAGACACTTGCAGGCAATGAGCCAGGCATTTCATTATTGTTTATTATATTTACATTTTTTCTTTTATCCATCTATACATCATCGTGCATGCCAAAGAGTCCCTTGAGGCTATGAGTCCAAATTGAAAAAAGATGGATGTGATTATTGCTTTTTATGCTTACGTTTTGCCAATTTTTTGATGCATGTGATTGTATTCATATAGCCATCACACTATAAAGGCCTGCAGTAACATTGCTTGCAGAATCCTAGAACAATTCAAGGCAAATCTATTGAGTCTGCTTCTCAAAATGATAACATTGCTAGTTGGAGAGTTGGAGAAAAACTAGCACTGTGCAACTCGATGGTGTTTTTAGATTTTTTATTAGTATAGATTTTTTGTTAGTACTGTAGGATAGTTAATAACCAAGATACTCTCAACGTAAATTTGTAGCAGATTTCACAACTGCTCACCGGTCAGTTATTTCAGATGTAAAAATATCAGTTTAAAGCTGAATGTTATACTTCTGGGTGGCCTATCGGGAAAGTGAGAGAATAAACAATGAAAAGAGAGTGAGTGCATGAAACTTTAGGTTACATTTTAGACAAATGGCAAAATTTACCTCAGGGTTGAGGTTTGGAGCCTTGATCTGTGATTCCACACATACTTTAGACACATACTTTAGTACTTTTCTCGCAGTCTTATGATAAATGTAAAAAAATGTGTGCTGAATGGCCTCGGGAGCTGTGAAACGTGCTCTGTGGCAGAATAAAGTCAGCTTACAGATATACTCTTAAAAATAAAGGTGCTAAATAAAGGTATTACTTGTTAAAGAAGATACATTTCAGTTCCTTTATTCTTGATTTTTTTTTTAAGTGAGAGTGAATAACTTCTTTTTAACCGAAGCTCTTTTTAAGGAAATAAACTTTTAGTTACATGTTTTCCCAGAACTATCTAAGAGACATTCAGGAACCATTTGTTTTTAAAGGGTTTCAACCAGGACCTGGAACGAGGTGTCTATATAATTTGTCTCTTTGTGTGATGGAATTCAAACCTATAAAAACAAACAGCCATACTATGTAGGAACACAACATTTGTTAACATTTTATGAAAAGTATTTATGAACTGACACAGGGTCAGCTGAATCACTGCTCTATATCTAAATGATTGCCTATAGGTTAAGTGGCTCTGAAAATGGACTGAAAATTGAGTACTGTGACTATAATGTACTTCAGATTCAGCTTTATATGTTCCCAGGTTTTCTCAGCACATCTAGTTTTAAAAAGTGCCTCAGTGCACATGTGAGTTTATCTTTTGTTGATATTTGCAATAACTGCACCACAGGTCTAACAATAGAATAGACCTCAATAGGCCATTGAATGGTTCCAGTGTATTGCTGACCAGGCATATTTGACATGCCACTTTGTTTCTAAAGGCAAGGGTTTTTTGTATTTGAATGACTACTCCACTACAATGCTACATCTTGTACATACAGAATTTGCTTGCTGCACAACAACAAAAAGTACCATTTTGAGGAGTAATACAATTTAACCCAAATACATTCAATTAATACATTATAATACAATGCATTGCTTTACTCCTTAATAGCTGAATTAAAAAATATTCTGTAATCAGTCATTTGTTCACAAATAGTAGGCAGTCAGTCAGTCATTTTCTGCCGCTTGTCCCAAGCGGGGTCGCGCTGGGACAAGCCCAGCTCACACAGGGCGAAGGACAGGGGACACACCCTGGACAGGCCACCAGCCCATCGCAGGGAGGAGCGTGACGGGGATGGCACTTGCTCAAGGGTAACTCAGGGCAACCTATTGGGAAGGGGTTCAAACCCCCGATCCTCCGATTATGCGGCCAACGTAAAGTTTCTACAAGACATCTGAGAATGTGCTGTGGTATCTGGCAGTAAGGCATTAGTAGCAGACCATTTAAGTTCTGTAAGTTGCCATGTTGTTCCTCAGTGGATCACACTCGTTTGTTTATCACATCCCACAGATGCTTGATCAAATTTGTATCTGAATTTGAAGCTCAACATCTTGAACTTGTTTGCTCCTCAGACTGTTGCTGAACACTTTTTGCCATGTGAGAGGAAACATGTAAACAATATTTCCAGGCTCATCTGTTTATAGGAAATATTACACACGGTTAAGGTAAATGGTACAGTTTCAAGTAGCATCCACATGAATGCCAGGAGCATTTGGATGGGTAATAACCAATGCATGAGAACAAACCTGCTGTTTAAGAGATACTGAGACTCAGCAACCCACACTTCTCAGAGGCATTTCGACTCTGGTATGGCCATATTTCCTCAGCTTCAAGAACTGACTTCCCTTGCCGCATAATACACCTCAACCCCTGACAAGTGTGACTGCAATAAGATAATCAATGTTATCAAATTCATCTGTCAGAAGTTTTAAAATGTGACTGACTAGTATATTTAAATTAGATGCACTAGAATCAGTTCAATGTATTAATTTTTCTTAGACGATCATTGAAAAAAAGTGAAAGTGACAACCCTTGTCATTGCAAGGTCAAAGCACAGCAGACAATGAACCACAACAAAATTAGACCTCTACCTTTAACCCATGCACACTCAAACACCGTGAGTGTGCATGGGTTAAATTGTGCATATTCTTCTTCTTCTTTTTCTTTTGGCTGCTCCCGTTTAGGGGACTTTTTTTGTCATCTTTCTTAGTCGGGCATTTGTCTTTTTAAGACGATCATTGTTTTAAAAAAAACTATAAAAAATTATTCATTATCTATTAACACTTCTTCTTCTTTCCTCTTTCCTGGCAGCTCCATCTTCATTCATTAACTATTAACACATTGTTTGTAAATATTTGACTAAAATCCTACTTGACATCCATTCTACACGAAAATTCAAATTCAAAAGCATGAAAAGATCCTAAGGTAGAAAAGATGCCTAAAAGACAAGCACTATTATTCACTCAAGGACTATTATTCAGCTTCAAGGATTTGGAGGACTACCTTCAAAAGTTTGGACTAGTTTCACCAAGGGCAAAGGGTCCAAGCAAAAATGTTTTCTTATTGGAGAAATAAAGCCAAGACAGTAATGGCATTATTTGCATTTTAACAGCCAATAGAGTGAATAGAGTGGTAAAGCAAGAAAGAACCTCACTAAAGATCTGATCTTGGTTCCAACTCTGAATTGACTAAGCGAGATATTGCATAAGGTCTGGTTTTTGGTTGCATCTTTACTGGACCATGCTGAAAGGTCTTAATGAATCTGGCCTTTGATGCAAGTTTCTTAGTGCTTTACAACACTGAGCACTAACTCTCTAGCATGATTTTAAATGTCTGGTTTATGCATGAAACAAAGACAAACAAAAGGAGCTTTTATTCCTCATGCATAAGTATTAGAGTGAAGACCAGGAAACGCATTAGAATCACATAAAAAGTAGATAGAGAGATGAAGTATGCAACTGATAACACATTCTGCTCAACCAAGCCTTAACAATATAAGCAGTTAGAGTTTAGATAGTGGCACAACACTTGAACACATGCTAAAATGACCTGCACCATCAAGATTACATATGCAACCAGATTTGTTCATTTGTAAGATGATGAAATGCAGCGTGTATATCGTATATGGCTGGATATGGTTTCCAAATTGCTCCAAATCTGTCTTTTGGTCAATTTTCAAGGCCAAACTGAATATAAACAGAATATATTAGTATAATTGCAAAGAGCTGCAGATTCTGCAGATGAGATCTTTCTCATCCTATCCAGTTGAGCTGCAAAACTCCTTCAGTTAGTAACACAACCATTGACTGGGTGACACTTTTCTATCCAAATTCTACCCAGGCCAAAACAATATTTCTAATTGTAGCAAAAATTCTTGCTGTTTATGACATTTAGTGTTAGATTTTCATTATGGATTTTTTTAATAAAACAAAACAAAACAATAAAAAACTTAAAGGCCAGATGCTTGCAGCAGATTGCACCAGAGCCTTCACTGGAACGGCACAATACTGAGTAAAAATAAAGAGTGATAAGTGTTAGCCAGCCAACATTCATAAGATATTTAGTTTATTGTAACACATCTTTTGATGCTGTATAAAGCATAGCTGGTCTTGGAAGGTTTAACCCCTGTGGGTTGGAGCAAAACTCAGTTTGCATGATAAGCTTAAATGTTGATAAAATTCTGGTGTATTATAGGTGTATATTGCAGTTGTATCAAGGCACATTTTGTATGAGCTTAGACAAAAATCTGGCGTTCAGTTAAATAAATTCTGGCCAGATGTGGCTGTAGGCTCCCTCATCTCTTACATACTTATGAAAGCTTCAGTTCAGTCCCAATGCCTATTTCATGCTTGCTGATCTCTGGGCTGCAAAAGAAACCATGTGAAAAAAATACAGAGGCCAAGCTCTGGTCCAGCCCAGAAGACCTATGCAATTGAGCTGATTTTCACTTTAATTATATTGCAAATGGGAAGATCATTAGATGGCTTGGCTTGCTTTATAAGCAAAGCAACTTCTCGTTAGTTCAACATAGGTTTGCACTGCTATCTGTTGCGTTGTCTTTTCACATTTGCATTCTGTTAATGATGAAAGCAGGAAAGAAAGAAAAAAATTACTTTTCCATAAGTCTGTGGTCTTTCCACAACCACAGTTTCCAGTCAAAACATTATTACAATTACGACAATGATTGTAATGGAGACATGAATTATTCAGAATGGGAATTGGTTTCAACTGCGTCCAGTAGGCACAATCAATAAGGGTGCCGCCGCCTTCTCCTTGGCAAAGTCCATTATGTCTTCTAATGCGGCTAAGTGGCTTCAGAGCAGAAAAGCAATTTCCTGTTGATATCTCGAGAGAATTTAGTGCAAAGTCTGGGGCAAAACACAAAACAGCCTGATACACATACACACATATGCGCACACACACATACACACACCCACACACATTCACTGTGCCAAGAGGATCCTGTATGCCTGTGACAGGCTAATACCCTGATCCGACTCATTTGTCATACAGACAGGCTGAACTTCATAGTCACTTCCAAACCCGACCCATCATTAATACTTGCTTGTCCAGAGAGCATGCTGTTTTATTAGCTCTCTTTAACTGAAGCAAGCCTTGAGCCATAGTTTTATTCTAGATTAAGATGAGACACACTACATTGGCTTTTATGAAATATACCTTTAAAATCAAGATGGATTGCTGAGGACTGATCCTATCTCTATTCAGCCTGGTTTAACAGGAGGTCAAAGAAGTCTAGGAAATCTTGCTATCTGTAAAATTCTTTCGCGGGCTTTGAAGACACACGGGTTTTTGGGGTCTATGAATAAAAGAATCACCTTCGGTGCCCTAAAACATTTCAAAGATCTTTATTCAAAAAAATGTTACTAAGATGTCTGCATATTAAAGAGCTTTATAAAGTTCCACATAATAAAAGTTTCCTACAAGAACTGCAGAATCATATTTCAAACTGAGACTGAAACCTTTGTATAAAAATATAAAACTTTTATTTGTAAGAGTCCAGAACCTGTTTGGGTGCAAGTATTTGTTTCCTTGTGGGGAAAAAACAAAACAAAAAAACATTTACATACCTACTGTTCCTTGAACTCCAGCTAAATAGTACTATTCATGAACAGGTAAGTGTTCCCAAAGCTTAAGGGTTCTGAACGTGACCTCAGGACCCACGTCTTATCAACCACTATACATACTATACTACATAAAGGAAAGAGAGGAAACATTGAAAGAAGCTCCAAATTAAAATTTCCAAAATGGGGAGCATTTAAATCAGACGCAAATGAAGAGCCATTTTGGGATAATTTATAAAAACTGATTGCTGATTTATAAAAGCATGTGTTTGTTTGAATGCTATTTCAGATATTTTAGAGTTAGTGGTTTTTATGTGTTCTCTACCCTTCTATCACGGCCAGAATTTGGTGTTGCAGTGGATCTTCTGTGAGAACTGAATGGTTTCATACACCTTTGACCCTGTTGACCCTGTTGTTGGCTCATTAATCATACTTTTTTGTATCACTTTTGATAAACCACTGCATACAGGAACACTTAACAAGCCAGCCACCACGGATGCACAAGCCAGTGTATTTCTTTGTGCTGGTCCCAAGCTCAGATAAATGGGGAGGGTTACGCTAGGAGGGCATTTGGTGTAAAAACTTTTGCCAAATCAATATGCGGACAATGAAGCAAGCTTCCCAACTGGATTAACAATGGCTGCCACTAGTGCTGTTAGCCTACAGGGTGCTGGTGGAAATTGGGTAACTGTTGGCCAAAGGAGAAGAAGAAGAAGAAGGGGAAGAAGGCATGTCTGAAGGGAGGAAGAGAGTGAAGGTAACATGACTGGTAAAGGTAAAGAATTAGCTGATATGATGGAGAGAAGGAAGGTTGATATTCAGGCAGGAGTTAACACGGGCACTGGGAGGTACAGTAGAACTACTGGATTGCTGGGAAACTGCTGCAGAAGTGGTAAGGCAGACAGTTAGAAGAGGATGAAGAATAGAAATGCTGTTGGACCAGATGACATACTGGTGGAAGCATGGCGATGTTTAGGAGAGATGGCAGTGGACTTTCTGACCAGATTGTTTAACAAAATCTTGGAAAGTGCCTGAGAAAAGGAGACGAAGTGTACTGGTACCAATTTTCAGGAATAAGGGTGATGCACAGAGCTGAACCCCTCCTCGAACCGCCACCTTATCGTGGTGGAGGGGTTTGCGTGCCCCAATGATCCTGGGAGCTATGTTGTCGGGGGCTTTATGCCCCTGGTAGGAGCACCCAAGGCAAACAGGTCCTAGGTGAGGGAAGAGACAAAGTGCGGTTCAGACCTCTTATAATGAACAAGAATTTTGGATTACGTTTTCCCTCGCCCGGAAGTGGGTCACCAGGGCCTCCCTCTGGAGGTGGGGCCCGATGGCGAGCACCTGGTGGTCGGGCCTTCACCCATGGGGCCCGGCCGGGCACAGCCCGAAGAGGCAACGTGGGTCCCCCTTCCCATGGGCTCACCACCTGTAGGAGGGGCCAAAGAGGTCGGGTGCAGTGTGAGCTGGGCGGTGGCCGAAAACGGGAGCCTGTTGAGTGATATAGTTAGACTCACCTCGACACACAGCTTGGACTCTGGAACCAGTCTCCTTGAGAGGGGCTGGACTCTCTTCTACTCTGGAGTTGCCACCGGTGAGAGGCGCCGAGCAGGGTAGGGCATACTTATTGCCCCCCGGCTCGGGGCCAGTACATTGGGGTTTACCCCGGTGGATGAGAGGGTGGCCTCCCTCCGCCTTCGGGTTGGGGGACGGGTCCTTAGTGTTGTCTGCGCTTATGCGCCAAACAGCAGTCTGGACTACCCATCCTTTTTGGGGTCTCTGGAGGGGGCGCTAGAGAGCGTCCCTGCTGGGGACTCCATCGTTCTGCTGGGGGACTTCAATGCTCACATGTGCAATGACAGTGAGACCTGGAAGGGCGTGATTGGGATGAATGGCCCCCCCGATCTGAACCAGAGCGGTGTTTTGTTATTGGACTTTTGTGCTCGTCATGGATTGTCCATAATGAACACCATGTTCAGGCATAAGGGTGTCCACATGTGCACCTGGCACCAGGACACCCTAGGCCGCAGTTTGATGGTCGACTTTGTGGTCGTGTCATCGGACTTGCGGCCACATGTCTTGGACACTCGGGTGAAGAGAGGGGCGGAGTTGTCAACTGATCATCACCTGGTGGTGAGTTGACTTCGTTGGTGGGGGAGGATGCCGGTCAGGCCTGGTAGACCCAAACGTATTGTGAGGGTCTGCTGGGAACGTCTGCTGGGAACGGCAGAGTCCCCTGTCAGGACGCGCTTCAACTCCCACCTCCGGCAAAGCTTTAACCACGTTTAACCAAGCTTTAACCACTGGGAGAGGTGGGGGACATTGAGTCCGAATGGACTATGTTCCGCGCCTCCATCGTCGAGGCGGCTGACCGGAGCTGTGGCCGTAAGGTGGTCGGTGCCTGTCGCGGTGGCAACCCTAGAACCCGTTGGTGGACACCGGGGGTGAGGGAGGCCATCAAGCTGAAGAAGTTCTACCGGGCCTTTTTGGCCAGTGGAGCTCTGGAGGCAGCTGATAGGTACCGGCAGGCCAAGCGGAATGCAGCTTTGGTGGTTGCTGAGGAAAAAACTCGGGTGTGGGAGGAGTTTGGTGAGGCCATGGAGAAAGACTTCCAGACGGCTTCAGGGAGATTCTGGTCCACCATCTGGCGTCTCAGGAGGGGAAAGCAGTGCACGGTCAACACAGTGTATAATGGGGATGGTGTGCTGCTGACCTCGACTCGGGACGTTGTGGGTCGGTGGGGGGAATACTTCGAAGACCTCCTTAATTCCATCAACATGCCTTCTGATGAGGAAGCAGAGCCTGGGGACATAGAGGTGGACTTTTCCATCTCTGGGGCCGAGGTTGCCGAGGTGGTCAAAAAGCTCCTCGGTGGCAGGGCTCCGGGGGTGGATGAGATCCGCCCGGAGTTCCTCAAGGCTCTGGATGTTGTAGGACTGTCATGGTTGACATGCCTCTGCAACATTGCATGGACATCGGGGATGGTGCCTCTGGATTGGCAAACTGGGGTGGTGGTCCCCCTCTTTAAGAAAGGGGACCGTAGGGTGTGTTCCAACTATAGAGGGATCACACTTCTCAGCCTCCCCGGGAAAGTCTATTCAGGGGTCCTGGAAAGGAGGGTCCGTCGGATAGTCGAACCTCGGATTCAGGAGGAGCAGTGTGGTTTTTGTCCAGGTCGCGGAACAGTGGACCAGCTCTACACCCTTGGCAGGGTCCTGGAGGGTGCATGGGAGTTTGCCCAACCAGTCTACATGTGCTTTGTGGACTTGGAAAAGGCATTCGACCGTTTCCCTCGGGGAGTCCTGTGGGGGGTACTCCGAGAGTATGGGGTATCGGATTCCCTATTAAGGGCTGTCCGGTCCCTGTACAATCGGTGTCAGAGCTTGGTCCGCATTGCCGGCAGTAAGTCGAACCTGTTTCCGGTGAGAGTTGGACTCTGCCAGGGCTGCCCTTTGTCACCGATCCTGTTCATAATCTTTATTGACAGGATTTCTAGGCGCAGCCAGGGCGTTGAGGGGGTCCGGTTTGGTGGGCTCAGGTTTGGGTCACTGCTTTTTGCAGATGACGTTGTCCTGTTGGCCTCATCAGGCCGTGACCTTCAGCTCTCACTGGATCGGTTCGCAGCCGAGTGTGAAGCGGCTGGGATGAGAATCAGCACCTCCAAATCTGAGGCCATGGTCCTCAGTCGGAAAAGGGTGGAATGCCCTCTCAGGGTTGGGAGTGAGATCCTGCCCCAAGAGGAGGAGTTTAAGTATCTCGGGATCTTGTTCACGAGTGAGGGTAGAATGGAGCGGGAGATCGACAGGCGGATCGGGGCAGCGTCCGCAGTGATGCGGGCTCTGCGTCGGTCCGTCATGGTGAAGAAGGAGCTGAACCAAAAGGCAAAGCTCTCAATTTACCGGGCGAGCTACGTTCCCACCCTCACCTATTGTCACGAGCTGTGGGTAGTGACTGAAAGAACGAGATCGCGAATACAAGCGGCCGAAATGAGTTTCCTCCACAGGGTGTCTGGGCTCTCCCTTAGAGATAGGGTGAGAAGCTCAGTCATCCGGGAGGGGCTCAGAGTAGAGCCACTGCTCCTCCACATCGAGAGGAGCCAGATGAGGTGGCTCGGGCATCTAATTAGGATTCCCCCTGGACGCCTCCCTGGTGAGGTGAAAGAGACCCCGGGGAAGACCCAGGACACGCTGGAGAGACTATGTCTCTCGGCTGGCCTGGGAACGCCTCGGGATCTGCCCGGAGGAGCTGGAAGAAGTGGCCGGGGAGAGGGAAGTCTGGGCATCCCTGCTGAAGCTGCTGCCCCCGCGACCCGACCTCGGATAAGCGGAGGAGAATGGATGGATGGATGGCACAGAGCTGAAGTAATTACAGAGGGATGAAGTTGATCAGCCACAGCATGAAGTTATGGGAAAGAGTAGAGGAAGCTAGATTAAGAAACAAGGTGATGATTAGTGAATATCCGTATGGTTTCATGTTGAGAAAGAGCTCTACAGATGCAATGTTTGCTCTGAGGGTGCTGATGCAGGAGTACAGAGAAGGTCAGAAGGAGTTACATTGTGGACTAGAAGAAAGCATATGACAGGGTGTGTATGAGGAAGTCTGGTGTTACAGAGAAGTATGTGAGAGTAGTTATGTAGATATAGATATATAGAATAGATATATATGAGGGCAGTGTGACAGTGGTGAGATCTGCAGTAGGATGCTTTCAAGGTAGAAGTTGGATTACATCAAGGATCAGTGCTCAGTCCATTCTTGTCTGCAATGGTAATGGACAAGTTGATGGACGAGGTTAGACAGGAGTCTCCATGGACAATGATGCTTGCTGATGATATAGTGATCTGTAGTGAGTGTAGGGAGCAGCTTGTGGAGAACCTGGAGAGATGGAGATATGCTCTAGAGAGGAGAGGAATAAAAGAGAGCAGGACAAAGACAGAATACATGAGTGTGAACGAAAGGGAGGAAAGTGGATTTGTTAGGATGCAGGGAGTAGAGGTGACAAAGGAGGAGGAATTTACAATTCAGAGAATCAACAGTTCAGAATCAAGAATTTCAACCACTTCAAGAATTGACTGTACCCAAACAACGACCAGTGGCATTGCAACGATATAATATTCACCTCCCACAATACAGAGCTTTTTTTTATATGTACACTTGCTTTACTTCTTTACAATTTTCAGTGCAGAATGTCTTGGTAGGCAGTGCTCTGCTCTGAATGGACACACTTGTGCTCATTTGGGCAACATGTGCACCTCATTGGGGGCAGGGTTTATAAGCCCCAGTGAGGCAGAGCAGAGTGTCGGTCATTGTTTACGTAACTTCCTTTGTACAAGTGGTTCCTGAATTCTGTTGATGGTTAATAAAGTTGAGAATAAGTATCCAGGCTGCACGTTCATGTTTGAGCTACAACATAAAAATGTAACACAGAAAAAACACTGGCTATATCTGTTGGCTTTGGCAAATGTCTAGATGTTTGCATTTTGAGAAAGAAATGTACCTAAAATTGTTGCTGAAATAAAAAGCTTCTTAAACTGGAAATGCTTCAATATCTCATTTCTATCAAATAAATAAAAAACACCGGAAGTACAAAATATAAAAATACCACTTAAGTGCAGCAAATAAATTCTTCCTGTCTATCCTGACCAGCTTCAAAACTAGCTTAATTAAACATGACCATATTACAGCCATATGATATTATATGCCATCATTCAACTAATATTGTCTATGAAAATGACATTTATATAAAATGACCCATTTCTGTACAGTGTTAAACAATAAACCTGAAATTTAAGCACACATCATTTAATATTATGATCTGGATGATGGATAATGACACTTTTCAGAACTGGGTACTTCTTATTTGCAAGATGTGCACCATTTTAGTGCCTCCTGTTAGTATTATCGTGAAGCCCTGAGTTATCGCCCAATTACAGCCCTATTAAAGCCTGCACATTTGGATTCTCACTGGTCAGAGAGTGGATGCTGGACATGCAGAGAAATCAGGCCTAATAGTTGTATGGATAATCGGTGAAAAATCCATCAGTAGGCTTAGATAATTACACACCTTGCAAAAAAAGCTATATACTGTCTTTTGGGTAGACCCTATCGATTTGAATATTTAGAACTATGAGCAACATATGAATTATGATAACACTATGGAAAGATTTTAATTGTCATTTTGATACTTTAAAACATTTTCACTTTCAGTGTCACTCAGTGAAGATTATTTTTTCCTTCTACAATTTACCACATCAGGCACTATATGGTGCCTGCTGCAGTTTCTTTGTAAGATTACTCTAAAAGACATGAGAAACTCCATCACTGCCATCAAATTTCCACCACCTTTTTGGTGTCAGCCACATGGTCCAACAGAAGCCCTGGTTGGCAGTTAGCTGCCTCCATATGCCCCCTGTCAGGCTCCCTGAAGACCACCTGCTGTCTCTGCCTCCACTGGCTGCTCTCAGTGGCAGAAAAGCTCCTTAAGTGGAGCCAGGTGTCACACTGACTGAGGTCTCTCCTCAATGTTTATGTCTATCCAATTAGTATAAATAAATGCTTGCTAAGAATAGTTCAAATATTTAATATAAAATTTTTTTCTCCTTTTATTATGTGTCTTCACAATTCTGAGGTGTGTAGCACCTATTACAAAAGGGGCCACTTGTTAAAAAAAAAGGAAGAGATGAGAAATATGATTTCATGTTTTTCAGTGAGCTCTCCACAGGTAAAGGTGTTCTCAGACACAATTCAAAGCGAAATACCTAAAACTCCTTAACCTAACTGTAACAATGGGCTTATTGCTTATATAAAACTTTGTTATACCTGAGTTGTCATTAACAATGACCGAGAAACAATTCCTTCTAATAAAAAAGCCTTAAAACAAAACAAAATTAACAGTTCCTGTAGAGCATGTAGTTGTTGCCAAGCAACCATGGACTATTGCTGAAGAAGGAAAAATGTTCCCATCATTGTGTATTGCAGACATATAATGGACATAAAAATATAGCAATGTTTTATACAAACACACACTTAATATGTGGTATTTGCTAAACAAATTACCAAGTCAATGACATGCAGAAATGTAAATAATGGCCCCCAGTGTATATAAGAAGAAGCCAACAATGTATAGTTCCATAACATCAGTACAACAACAGTACCCTGCTTACACAAGCCAGACTTTTGTAGCTTATGAAGCAGACTGTAAAAGGCATATGTGGTCTTTGAGATATACACTGCTGTTTAAGACAGATGTGTATAACTGCAGGACACTTATGTGAACAATGATTTGCTGTATTTTACAGCTTTACAGTGAGTCTTGTAGTAAATATTTCAATTTGAAATCTATAAGCGATGTCTGATAATCAAAGGAAGCAAGCTATCTTTTGCCTGTTTGCTTACCAGTTTAGGACTTCAGATTAAGAAAATAATAGAATAGAATAGAATAGAATAATTTTTTATTATCCCATCCATTTCATCCATCCATTTTCTCCCGCTTATCCGAGGTCGGGTCGCGGGGGCAGCAGCTCCAGCAGGGATGCCCAGACTTCCCTCTCTCCGGCCACTTCTTCCAGCTCCTCCGGGCGGATCCCAAGGCGTTCCCAGGCCAGCCGAGAGACATAGTCTCTCCAGCGTGTCCTGGGTCTTCCCCGGGGTCTCTTTCCGGTGGGACGTGCCCGGAACACCTCACCAGGGAGGCGTCCAGGGGGCATCCTAATCAGATGCCCGAGCCACCTCATCTGACTCCTCTCGATGCGGAGGAGCAGCGGCTCTACTTTGAGCCCCTCCCGGATGGCTGAGCTTCTCACCCTATCTCTAAGGGAGAGTCCAGACACCCTGCGGAGGAAACTCATTTCGGCCGCTTGTATTCGCGATCTCGTTCTTTCGGTCACTACCCACAGCTCGTGACCATAGGTGAGGGTGGGAACGTAGATCGACTGGTAAATTGAGAGCTTTGCCTTCTGGCTCAGCTCCTTCTTCACCATGACGGACCGATGCAGAGCCCGCATCACTGCAGAAGCTGCCCCGATCCGCCTGTCGATCTCCCGCTCCATCTTACCCTCACTCGTGAACAAGATCCCAAGATACTTAAACTCCTCCACTTGGGGCAAGGTCTCACTCCCAATCCTGAGAGGGCATTCCACCCTTTTCCGACTGAGGACCATGGCCTCAGATTTAGAGGTGCTGATTCTCATCCCAGCCGCTTCACACTCGGCTGCGAACCGATCCAGAGAGTGCTGAAGGTCACGGCATGATGAGGCCAACAGGACAACGTCATCTGCAAAAAGCAGAGACCCAATCCTGAGCCCACCAAACCGGACCCCCTCAACGCCCTGGCTGCGCCTAGAAATCCTGTCCATAAAAGTTATGAACAGGATCGGTGACAAAGGGCAGCCCTGGCGGAGTCCAACCCTCACCGGGAACAGGTCCGACTTACTGCCGGCAATGCGGACCAAGCTCTGACACCGGTTGTACAGGGACCGGACAGCCCTTAACAGGGAATCCGATACCCCATACTCCCGGAGTACCCCCCACAGGAGCCCCGAGGGACACGGTCGAATGCCTTCTCCAAGTCCACAAAGCACATGTAAACTGGTTGGGCAAACTCCCATGCACCCTCCAGGACCCTGCTAAGGGTGTAGAGCTGGTCCACTGTTCCGCGACCTGGACGAAAACCACATTGCTCCTCCTGGATCTGAGGTTCGACTATCCGACGGACCCTCCTTTCCAGGACCCCTGAATAGACTTTCCCCGGGAGGCTGAGAAGTGTGATCCCTCGATAATTGGAACACACCCTCCGGTCCCCTTTCTTAAAGAGGGGGACCACCACCCCGGTTTGCCAATCCAGAGGCACCGTCCCCGATGTCCATGCGATGTTGCAGAGGCGTGTCAGCCATGACAGTCCTACAACATCCAGAGCCTTGAGGAACTCTGGGCGGATCTCATCCACTCCCGGAGCCCTGCCACCAAGGAGCTTTTTGACCACCTTGGCAACCTCGACCCCAGAGATGGAAGAGTCCACCTCGATGTCCCCAGGCTCTGCTTCCTCCTCGGAAGGCATGTTGGTGGAATTAAGGAGGTCTTCGAAGTACTCCCCCCACCGACCCACAACGTCCCGAGTCGAGGTCAGCAGCGCACCATCCCCACTATACACTGCGTTGACCGTGCACTGCTTTCCCCTCCTGAGACGCCGGATGGTGGACCAGAATTTCCTCGAAGCCGTCTGGAAGTCCTTCTCCATGGCCTCTCCAAACTCCTCCCATGCCCGAGTTTTTGCCTCAGCAACCACCAGAGCCGCATTCCGCTTGGCCTGTCGGTACCTATCAGCTGCCTCCGGAGCCCCACTGGTCAAAAAGGCCCGGTAGGACTCCTTCTTCAGCTTGATGGCATCCCTCACCGCTGGTGTCCACCAACGGGTTCTAGGGTTGCCACCGCGACAGGCACCGACCACCTCCCGGCCACAGCTCCGGTCAGCCGCCTTGACAATGGAGGTGCGGAACAAGGTCCATTCAGACTCAATATCCCCCACCTCCCCCGGGACGTGGTTAAAGCTTTGACGGAGGTGGGAGTTGAAGCTTGTCCTGACAGGGGACTCTGCCAGACGTTCCCAGCAGACCCTCACGATACGTTTGGGCCTACCAGGTCTGACCGGCATCCTCCCCCACCAACGAAGCCAACTCACCACCAGGTGATGGTCGGTTGACAGCTCCGCCCCTCTCTTTACCCGAGTGTCCAAGACATGGGGCCGCAAGTGTGATGACACGACCACAAAGTCGATCATTGAACTGCGGCCTAGGGTGTCCTGGTGCCAGGTGCACATGTGGACATCCTTATGCCTGAACATGGTGTTCGTTATGGACAATCCGTGACGAGCACAAAAGTCCAATAACCAAACACCGCTCTGGTTCAGATCGGGGGGGCCATTCCTCCCAATTACGCCCTTCCAGGTGTCACTGTCATTACCCACGTGAGCATTGAAGTCCCCCAGCAGAACGATAGAGTCACCAGGAGGGACGCTCTCTAGCGCCCCCTCCAGAGACCCCAGAAAGGGTGGGTAGTCCAGAATGCTGTTTGGCGCATAAGCGCAGACAACACTAAGGACCCGTCCCCCGACCCGAAGGCGGAGGGCCGCCACCCTCTCATCTACAGGGGTAAACCCCAATGTACTGGCGCCAAGCCGTGGGGCAATAAGTATGCCCACACCTGCTCGGCGCCTCTCACCGGTGGCAACTCCAGAGTGGAAAAGAGTCCAGCCCCTCTCAAGGAGACTGGTTCCAGAGTCCAAGCTGTGTGTCGAGGTGAGTCCAACTATATCTAGCTGGAACTGCTCAACCTCGCGCACTAGCTCAGGCTCCTTCCCCACCAGAGAGGTGACATTCCACGTCCCTAGAGCCAGCTTCTGCAGCCGAGGATCGGACCGCCAAGGCCCCCGTTTTCGGCCACTGCCCAGCTCACAATGCACCCGACCTCTTTGGCCCCTCCCACAGGTGGTGAGCCCATGGGAAGGGGGACCCACGTTGCCTCTTCGGGCTAAGCCCGGCCGGGCCCCATGGGTGAAGGCCCGACCACCAGGCGCTCGCCAG
>CM029390.1:13113772-13147165 GCA_017165825.1 Hepsetus odoe | reverse complement strand
TAGAATAGAATAGAATAGAATAATCTTTTATTATCCCATGAATGGGAAATTCGGGTGTTACAAGGCTCTTTATCAAGAAAGACAGAAAGAATATAGAAAAATTTATAAAAAGAAAAAATATAAAGAACGAGGACATTCATATACAAGAGCTATACAAGAGTTATACATGAGCTATATATACATATACATATTTACATGGCAATTAACAAATAAATAAAGAATATAAAGACAGGAAGACAGGAAAGATAAGGAAAGATAACCATATACACAGTGAGAATATAATAATAATAATAATAACAACAGTCAATAATAATAAATAAGTTATAAATAAATAATAAATAAATAAATGTAAATGTAACAACAACAACAACAATAATAACAACAACAACAACAATAATGATAATAGCAATAATAATAATAATAATAATAATAATAAATTGGTAATATTAAATATTTAAATAAGTAAACCTCCCTTCAGATTTAAGGGTTTACATAATCTGTTACTGTTAGTGGCTTTAGGTGTGCACGTATAAAGTATTTTGCAACAATTTTACATAAATCTCACCCAATTAAATTTTAGGACCAAAACTGTCCATTTTATGATAATTCTTCATAAGTAATACACTGCCTCATTGGACTAATGTCAGACTGCATTGTAATTCAAATTGAGAAATTGTGAGAAACTTTAAAGGTTGTTTAAACTGCTTTGCTTTGCTTAAGATTTATATTTAGAAAAGGGGCTTTGGTTCATTAACCATGTTTATGTTGTGATGAATTCAATAACCTGCTAGCTAGCAGAGTAAAGTAGTAGTTACATTAGCAGATGTCTGTAATAGAGCATTGGCGCATTGAGGCTGCTTTGAATTTTGCAAATCAGAGACATTTTGTAGTGTGATGAATCTTGAATTATTTTATTAATTTCTAGGTTATAGTCTACATTTGTGTTGCCCTGATTTCATGGCCTTCCAAGGGTCATTTAAAAAAGCTCTTTAAATTAAAGCACCTGAGATTTTTATGATCTATTCACTTGTTGCTGTGTAGGATTCATTAAAAATACCTTGTTTTTAGTGTTTGCAGCTGCAGCAAATATGCTGTAACTGGAAAATTTTTTTCCTGATACCACATCTAATTTAAACAGACTTGAATTAACCGATTCAGTATTGAGAACAAAGTTGGCCAATCAGATTGCTGTTGCCATCCCAGGCTACCATCAAATTTCTCTTTACATTTACATTTACATTTGTGGCATTTAGCAGATGCTCTTATCCAGAGCGACTTCCATGTCCTAATTACAGGGACAGTCCCCCTGGAGCAACTCAGGGTTAAGGGTCTTGCTCAGGGACCCAGTGGTGGTAGTGCTAGAGGTGGGATTCGAACCTGGGACCTCTTGAGCCATAGGCAAGTATCCTACAACTAGTCCTCATAATGGACTCATGAGCGTTAATATTAGCCAATGTGAGTGGTTGCTTGCTTACTGACCACTTTGGTTTCTTTTGTGACATTGTGGTCTACTACACACCTTGCTCTTTGTGATCTTTGATGGTTGACCATTCCTGTGGTTGGTAACAATGGTTCCTATGTACATAATCTGTCTGAC
Organism: Hepsetus odoe; assembly: GCA_017165825.1. Taxonomy (NCBI): domain Eukaryota; kingdom Metazoa; phylum Chordata; class Actinopteri; order Characiformes; family Hepsetidae; genus Hepsetus; species Hepsetus odoe. The sequence goes on along the minus strand of CM029390.1, from coordinate 13,145,568 downwards.
CCTGGATTTGGTGGAGTCATAACTCTTTAGAAGGTTTGTTTTTTCCAACTTCTCCAGCCTGTTGAGAATTAACACCTCTTTCTTAGGGGTTCTCAGAAATTTTCTGTTTGTGCCATGAAACACTTCCACATGCATGCTGTGAAGATGTCTTTGAATAATCCCATTTTTAAAATAAAACAGGGCGCCCACTCACACCTGGTTGTCATTCCATTGACTACAAACACCTGGCTCTTATTTCACCTCTAAACGGCTAATCCGATAGATTTACATCATTTTACAATGCTGATAATATAATATTGTAAAGTGTGTAATATTTGTCCCGTTTTCTCAATTAGTAAGTGATCAAGCATGAGTTTTTGTTTCAAAAAGGATTGTCTTTATCTACTTTTAGGATTTTTGAATGGGTTGTCATTATCTACTTTTAAACATTATATTTGTTTTTCTTATCTACTTTTTAATGTTATATTCATATTAATACAAACTAATAAATACCTCTGTATGTTTTATTCAGATGCAAATTATTTCTGTGGCCTAATAGAAGTTTGACCCAGCAAACTATACCGGAATGAAAAAAAGATGTTTTGATCTTATCTGGCTGATAATCAAATCCATTATTTCAGTGGACTGGTGAATGATTACTTTAAATAATTTATAGGAAAGAAAAATATTTTCCTGATTCAGAGCCCTCGTGGTGGATAGAAAATAGAACATTATGTCTACTTAATATATCTGGCACAACCTAAAGGCTATAATTCAATATCAATGCAACCCGTTCGCATGGAACTTGATTTATGCTTACTGCAGACAATAACTGTAATAATACATTGACCACATCAGGTGGCAAATATTCGATAATTTGGCTTCATTTCTGGCAATGTTCTGCACCAGTGTTGATCTACTGGTATTAAATAATCCTTCTGACAAGATAACTGCTGTATTTAGCTGTGTTTGTTGGGAGGCCTGAAAAGATTTCACTGATCACAGCCAGGAGTAGTAGTAGAGTTAACAGAATATGAGAGTCGATACCCTACTGTAACTGTGTGTACTGGCCCTCTTAATGGCCCTAAGTTTTGCCACAGTGGTTTTGTCCATAGTGTTTAACTGTAATTTCTACTTTTTAAGCTTGCCAGTATGTTGGATAGTACTGTCCATTTACTTATCCTGTTTGCCTTAGTGTTGTTTGATCAATCTTATTTGCTTTTTAAAACCATTTAATTGGGCTTTCTTCTAAAAAAAGGACAATTAAGCGAAGGGAATTCACTTAATTAATCTAAATTAGTTTGTTTCAGATCTAAATTGATGCCTACTTTTCATGTTGTTATGCAGTTCCAGTTTTGTAAATTCCTCCTCTGCTCTTCAGAATTATAAATACTGATAATAAAAATCTGTAATGTATACTTTTATGAATAATCACATTAGCAATCTCCAATATTCCAAATTTCTTGGACCTTTTAGATCATTTACAGCAAATGCTAAAAGCTGTTGCTCTTTAAATGAATATGATGAAAAATAAAGAGGAAAAGCTACAGAGCAAATTGATGTATAAATATAATTTGTCATTTATTTTCACTTGCTGACTGAAAATGGTGAGTGAACCAAATGTTTCCATTTTATTTATTGCATTAAATGTCTTTTGAGTAGCAATGTTTTTAACCAAATTTTTCCTGCAACTGTTCATCAGTCCATTATGCAGATTTTTCATCGTGTTAATATTTGTTTTATTACTGTTTACAGAACTGCATCAACTCATTGATACTGCAGATATTTCTTGAATTAAGCACAAAGTTTCATGTCCTTTAGGTTTTTTGAGATCTTCCAGCATAACCTGTGTCATGCTTTTGGCAGGATTTTTGTTGGATAATAGCTCCTTGAGAAAGTGTCTTTGTTTGTATTCTCTCTTATAAGAAGTTCTTTGCTAAAAAATAGTTGCATAAACCCTCTTTAAGTCTATTGTTTTTCTGAGATTCTCCGAAACGTAGTGTGAACTCACAAACTAATGATCAGAAGAGCAGACCTTATAAATGAAGACTTTAATAGACCTCTTTCCTCTAATAATTTCCTACACAACTGACTATTTAAGAGTTTTAACAAAGACTTTAAAACTCCCTTTGCTAAATAATTTAACAAAACACAATATAACTGCTTGTGTCTATTGCTTTATTATTCTCTTTTTATTCATTGTTGTATCTCAGATGAATCTGATCACATTTCAGTTAATAAACCTTCAACTGTCACTGTATATAAACAACATATTTTAGGCCAGAAACCTTGCTGGGGGTTTCATTCTTCATTATCTAATGCATGGCAGTGTGTGTGCTGATCCAGAGCATCCTATTTTATTAGCAAAGCTTTTCTAGGAGGATTATACAATCTGAATGAGCTTATCAAACACCTATGGGGCACTGCTTAAAGTAGCTGAATTTAAAGGGCTGTCTTGAGGATGAGGGTTTTAATCTTTCACCATCTAATATATTCCTAAATGACTTAATGCATATTTAGGAATTTCTAATTTGGGAACTTTGTGGCACACTTAGAGAACTATAAAGCCCAAAACAACAATCCTGGCTAATATGAAATGGCAGTCAGGAAGGATGATGTGGTGCATTCCTTTACTTTTGACAACTCTCACTCCTGAATGTCTTTGAGAGCTGTGCAATTACTGTAAACAAGATTGAAAATTACCTTCTAAGTGTCCTCCGACAACTGAACTTTTGCTGCTCATCATCTAGGATTCATCCATCTCTGATTCCCTTCACCTGTTAATCAGCTTCACTTTCTCTCTGGGGGGAGAGATGGACTGATGAGGAGTAAGGGTGTGACATCATCATACTGCAATTTCTCAAGTCCCTGTGTTTTGGATATTCATTATGCTCTAAAGAGTCGATAAATGAGACAGTCGATTCAAGCCACAGACAAGGCAGACCATTTGAGGCATTCCTGTTTGATGGAGCATGAGAAATAGCCTGACAGAACTTTGCTTCAACTGTGCCACCAAATAAACCCCTGTGATGTTCTTATGTTGCAAATAAAGAAAATAAAATGTGGCCAATTTTGTGTTTGTGTCCAAAGGTTTCTAGACACGCCTTAGGTGAATTCAGCAAGCCTACTTTGTGGTACACTCATTACGGACATAGGTAATGACATTCATCTGTAGGATTGCCATTGTTAAAGCAGTTAGTAGAATAGGATGCTCTGGAGCTATATAAAGTTGGAGTTCTATAAAAGCCACCATTAATGGTTTGTGGAGAAGTGCACTCTCTGGTGTGACGCATTCTCTGGAGTTATTCCGATCCATCCAATACCTTTGGGATGAGCTTAAGCAGCGTTTTAGATCCAGAACTACACCACTATCCATTCTTTACCCCATTGATGTACCAGAAAGCAATCAAACCTTCACAACAAAGTTTCAACATAGAAAGCCTTCATAGAAGACGAGGTTTTATTGCAGCAAAAGGGGTACAGATTTCCTATTAGCACCATTAATACTATAGAAATATCAAGCAGGTGTCTACACTGGTCTAGTGGTAGGGTACTTGCCTACAGACCTTTGGATCAAGAGGTCCCCGGTTCGAATCCCACCTCTAGCACTACCATCACTGGGTCCCTGAGCAAGACCCTTAACCCTGAGTTGCTCCAGGGGGACTGTCCCTGTAATCAGGACATGTGAGTTGCTCTGGATAAGAGCATCTGCTAAATGCCGTAATATGAATACATTTTTGAGTAGCGTTCATGAGAAATATTACATTTATTGCTTTTATTTAAGATGCTTGCATTTAAGACATAGTTTTTACACTGTGGTTTCAGAAAAATTATTTCTGAATTGTGAGACGTAAACCTAAAATTTAGACATAAACCACATGTTTTCTTTAGAAAAGCTTTTAAGTGCTTTAAGCAGCTAACTAGCTTGATTAATCCCCTTCCTCTTACTGATCAACATATGCAGAATCAAACAACCACACAGGTGTATATAGCATACATACTGCTTTAGTATACATATTGCTTGGGCACAATTCTCAACAGCTTTACTCAAGCACGTATAAACCACATTTCAGTTTAATAGATATAAAATCATATAATAAAAAAAATCATTAAATAAAAAAAAAAAATGATAACATTGATGATGATTATCATTATCCCCAACCTTCTCTTTTATATATTTACATTTACAAATAATCTGATTGCTTATCTATCAATACAATATAGATAAAGATGTCAATACAATATGCATGTAACTGCCAGTGCCAATTCAGAGAAGAGTAAAACAGAAGCAGGGAACAGGACAGAGAAAGACACAAATCAGAAAGAGAACTGGATAAACAATGAAATCAAATTAGTATCAAAAGAGATGTTTAGCTGAATAAAAAAATTAGTCACTATATATTTTACATGCATTTCATTGATGCAATGTGTTTTCATTCTCTGTCGATGAACATTCCTAGTTAACCTTATGTCCCACCTACTTTAACATACAAACAGAGAGAGAGATGGAAAGGCAAAGAGAGAGGAGGAAGCCGTCTGGCTACTGTGTTTCAGTTCACACAGGATCATCAGCAAACTAAGCCTTTCAACAGAACTGGTTCCAAAGGCTGGAACTCTCCTCTAAAAATGCTGCTTTATGCTTTATCTAATGGATATTTGGTAAAAAACCTTAGACAGGAGGTATTTGTAAATGGTGTTCCAAGAATTGGAGAAAAGCACTGAGCATGTTTCAACAACATGAAACCACCCTGGGCAGTACAGTTTGTTGGAACAACTACAAAGCAAGCCTTTCACCAGGCAATGTTGAACAGCAGATTTTATTATCCAATATTATTATCCAATTCACCTGAAATGAGTGAAAATGAGCTGAAATTCTAAACTACAATAGACCAAATCTCTATATCGCATATTGTATTATTATTATTGTTATTATTATTATTATTATTATTATTATTATTATTATTATTATTATTATTATTATTATTATTGTTCTTCTTCTTCTTCTTATTGTTGTTATTATTGTTGTTTGTTGTTTTGTTGTCATTATTATTTATAACAACAACATTAATAATAATAACAACAATAATAGTTTATATTGTTATATAAGTACATACATATAGAAATACATAAACAAATGCTAACATTTACACAAACACACATAAAAAAGAAAACATAAAGTATTAATTTATATCCAGTGAAATCAGTGAATTAGCAGGAGTCTAAGCATTTTTCCAAGGTATTGCATACGTAGCACATTCTCATTAAAGTGAAAGTGAAAGTGACAACCCTTGTCATTGCGAGGTCATGGCACAGCACACATGAACCACAACGAAATTGGACCTCTGCATTTTACCCATGCACACTCAAACCCGTGCAGCAGTGGGCAGCTATTGAAAGCGCCCGGGGAGCAGTGACAGGGACGGTACCTTGCTCAAGGGTACCTCAGGGCAACCTACTGGGAAGGGGTTTGAACCTCCGATCCTCCGATCATGCGGCTAACGCCCTAACCGCTAGGCCACCGCTGCCCGACCTCTGCATTTTACCCATACACACTCAAACCTGTGCAGCAGTGGGCAGCTATTGAAAGCGCCCGGGGAGCAGTGACGGGGACGGTACCTTGCTCAAGGGTACCTCAGGGCAACCTATTGGGAAGGGGTTTGAACCCCAGATCCTCCGATCATGCAGCTAACGCCCTAACCGCTAGGCCACCGCTGCCCACGCTGCTCATTAGAGGCTGAGCCAAAAATCACTCTTGATATATAGAGCTTTCACTCTCAGAGAAGTGACATTCTGGTGTGGCTTGCATGAAACGATGAAATGCAGAACTGCTTTTGGAACTTGTGAGATTCATATATAGTAATACTCATTCTCATCTGGTTCTCAGATGCTTAGAATCTTCAGACACTTGTTTTTTGGACTGGAACAATGTGCCAGTTGTAGAGGATCACTTCTCTTCCCTGTTTGTTAGCCTGCTGTGAACTGTACAATTGTCCATGTCACTGAAGCATTTTCCAAACAGACAAAAAAAAAAAATTTTCTGCTCTCTGATGTGAAGCTTGGGTTTGTTACATGCCTTTTGCTGAGAATCTATCTGCTCTGTGCAGCACCATGTTACCTTCTACAGGTTAGAACCTATTTGAGAAGAAACCCTTTCACTTAAAACCACTGGTGTGTATACAGCTGCTAGAGGAACACATGCTGATTTCCTGATTTTCAACAAATTCTTATGTCCTTTTCCTCAGAAACAGACATCTGCCACATTCTGGATACAATTGTAAACTCTCTCAGGTGTGAAATTTGCATTCATTTTCAATTTGCTCTTTTATTGACTTCAGAAAAAGGGTCTCTGTTGTCAGCTAACAAAGAGCGCATCAAGACAGATTGAGCTTCGAAAATGGAAAGAAAATGTGAGCACGGTGGTGTTGAAAAGGTGTGGAATGAAGGTCATGGTTTTAAAACCACAGGAAAGGTTTTGGTATGATGTGAATGTTCTGAATTATATACTCATAATTTATCTTTTATTATTTATTCATATTTTGGGATGATCTTACTGTGAGGGGACAGATAAAGACTTTCTAAACTTTCTGTTGAAAGTGGGGTTTTCCCTAGTTTCTTCTGCCCAATCTGAGTTGGAGAAAGTTTGTTTTCCTTACATGATTTGCCAGTAAATCACACAAAATGTCACGCCCACCACGGTACCCAGGCCAGGGGAGAGGTCCCCGTCCCCGGAGTACTGACCGGGCTTTCACGAGCACTCTTAATCATCACCACTGATCACCCACACCTGGACTACCACACACAAATAGCCTGCCAGTCCGACCCAGTGTTGTCCGTTCACCGTCCTTACTGTCTGCCTGCACCGTAAGTTACGGCGTTGTGTTTTGTGTCATAGTTTTGAAATAAACGTGTCCCCGTTAGAGAAACGCGTGTGTGCCTTGCCTCTCGAGTATAACCATGACAGATGAACGGACCTTCGAGCAGCAAGGCGCAGCGGGCAGAATTTTTCCCGACGAAATGGCGGACATGGAGCTTCGGCAGCGGATCCGAGATCACGAGGGGATCCTAGGGCGAATGGCTTCCAGGTTAGACGACATCCAACACCAACTGGAACGGCTAACCATCTCGGACCGAGGACCCCGGGCAGCCGCCGTGGCCTTTCCGCCTCCGCCGTTCGCCCAACCGTCCGTCCCGCCGGTAAGCCTGGATGAACTCTTCACCCTGGCAATTCGTCTCGACCAGCACAAACGCCGAAGCACCGGGCCCACGTGGGAGCCACGCCCATGCCGCACAGCAGCGCCTCCCGTGCCCACGGCCGTCAGTCCACGCAGCGACAGCAGTCCCCCTGAGCCCATGGATCTGGGCCGGATTCACCTCTCTGGGGCAGAGAGGGAACACCGCATCCACAATGGGCTCTGTTTGTACTGTGGCGAGCCAGGACATGGGCGAAAGGACTGCGCCCTGGCAGCTAAAAGACGCACAGTAGTCAAACCTCTTCCTGAATTGTCTAATCAATTTTCCGTTCAAGTATCTGTACGCTGTGCTGATGTCTGTTTTTGTGTTTCAGCGTTGATCGATTCTGGGTCGGCTGGCAACTTCATCTCCCCCACGGTAGCTACCCAACTGCACGTCCCTCTGTATCCCCTATCACAAACCGTGTCCGTGAAGGCGGTCGATGGGCGGCAGCTGAACCCAGGTGGGGTGTCACAGGTCACACCCCACCTGGGTTCAGCTAACGCACACTGAAACCTTGTCCCTGTTCGTACTGCCGCTTTCAGATCACGGGATCGTACTGGGCATCCCGTGGCTGAGGTCCCACAACCCGGTCCTAGACTGGAGGACAGGAAAAATAAGGTCCTGGTCCCCGGAGTGCTCTTTGCACTGTAACACCTCACTCCCGTGCCTCTCCACGTCTGTGGAGAGCCCACTGGCTCATATATCATTGTCTATCCCGGTCGAATACCGTCCAATGAGTGAGGTGTTCAGTGCAAAGAGGTCACTCAACTCCCTCCTCACCGGCCATGGGACTGCGCGATTGAACTCCAGCCAGGGGCCACTCCTCCTCGCTCTCGCATCTATCCTCTCTCCGAGCCCGAGACGAGAGCGATGGAGGAGTATATTGCAGACGCCCTTCGAAAGGGGTTCATCGTGCCGTCCACATTGCCGGCCTCCGCGGGGTTTTTCTTCGTGCAGAAGAAGGACGGCGGACTCCGGCCTTGCATCGATTATCGGGGACTGAATGCCGTCACCGTTAAATTCCGCTACCCTCTCCCACTTGTTCCGTCGGCTCTCGAGCAACTTCGAGGGGCCACCATCTTTACTAAATTGGATCTCCGCAGTGTGTACAACCTGGTGAGGATTCGGGAGGGCGACGAATGGAAGACGGCCTTTAGCACGGCGACGGGTCATTATATGTACAAAGTAATGCCGTATGGCCTCAAGAACGCCCCCTCCGTCTTCCAGTCGTTTATCAACGACGTCCTGAGGGACATGTTGGGTCGGTTTGTAGTCGCCTACATGGACGACATCCTGATTTATTCCAAAAACTATGACTCACATGTCACCCAGGTACGCCAAGTCCTTTCCCGCCTCCTCAAGCATGGCTTGTACGTCAAGGCGGACTCACGTGGCCATCGATTTGGCCACGGATCTCCCACGTTCCGGGGGGTACAGGTGCATCTTAGTGGTTGTGGATCGATTTTCAAAAGGATGTAGATTCATCCCCTTTGCTGCTCTCCCATCTGCTCGACAGGTCGCTGATGCTCTGTTCCAGTACGTGTTCCGGTACTATGGTTTCCCGGAGGACATCTTATCCGACAGAGGTCCCCAGTTCACCTCACAAGTCTGGCGGGCCTTCTTTCGGCGACTGGGAACCTCCGTCTCGTTAACCTCTGGTTACCATCCCCAAACCAATGGTCAGGCCGAGCGAGCCATCCAAGATTTGACCAGGTTCCTCCGGGCGTACTGTCACCACCGGCAACACGACTGGGCCGAATACCTCTACTGGGCAGAGTACGCACAAAACTCCTTGCGCCATTCCTCCACAGGAATGACCCCGTTCGAATGTGTGTTGGGGTTTCAGCCACCCCTCTGCCCCTGGGATACCACACCAACGGAAGTCCCGAGCATCGACACCTGGTTCCAAGGTGCTGAGCGCGTGTGGGAGAAAGCCCATGCACACATCGAACGGGCAGTGCGTCGCTTCCGCCAACAAGCCGATAGGCGTCGACGGGAGGCCCCCGACTTCCAAGCCGGAGACAGGGTGTGGCTCTCCACTCGTGACCTCAAGCTACGGCTGCCTAGTAAGAAACTCAGCCCCCGGTTCATTGGGCCTTTCCGAGTAGAGGCCCAAGTCAACCCGGTCACTTACCGTCTCAAGCTACCTGATCACATGCACATAACCCCTGTTTTCCACGTTTCCCTCCTCAGGCCCTACGTCCCGGGGTCCCTGGCCGCACCGGTGGGAGAGGCTGAACCCCCTCCTGTCATCGTCACCAAGCAAGGTCAAGCCCATAAGGTCCACGCGCTCCTGGACTCCCGACGACGTCGAGGGGAGCTTCAATACCTGGTGGATTGGGAGGGCTACGGGCCGGAGGAACGCAGTTGGGTCAAAGCCCGGGACATACTCGACCCTCAACTCCGGCTCGACTACCACCGTAACCACCCTAGCCGCCCTGCCCCCAAAAAGAGAGGCCGACCCCCTCGACACAACAGACTCCCACAGCATCCGCCAGGACGGGGAGGGCCCGGAGCGCGCTGGACGGGGCGTCCGGAGGACGCCTCTGGAGGGGGGGGGTGATGTCACGCCCACCACGGTACCCAGGCCAGGGGAGAGGTCCCCCGTCCCAGGAGTACTGACCGGGCTTTCACGAGCACTCTTAATCATCACCACTGATCACCCACACCTGGACTACCACACACAAATAGCCTGCCAGTCCGACCCAGTGTTGTCCGTTCACCGTCCTTACTGTCTGCCTGCACTGTAAGTTACGGCGTTGTGTTTTGTGTCATAGTTTTGAAATAAACGTGTCCCCGTTAGAGAAACGCGTGTGTGCCTTGCCTCTCGAGTATAACCATGACACAAAGTTAACCATAAATTCATGCAAACAACAAGCATGTTCTATGAACGTATTTATTTTGAGTAGTCTGATGCTGACTGGTGAATTTAACTGCTACTAAATTGTATTAATATTTATACATTTATAGGATATACTATTGATAAATGTTTATTCAATTACACCTTTTCTAAAAATATATTTTTAACAGCTTACAGATGTTTTAAAACCCAGACCTTAGGTTACTACTGGATCTATCCAAGTTCCACCCACGAATGCATTCTTTTGTGGCAACTTTTAAAAAAAGTTTTAGAATTTTATCCAAAGTTTTCAAACAAAATAGGAAAATGTAGGAAATCGCATGGAAGAACGGGAACTCTATGTTTAACAGAATCACTAGATTTTTTATAATTTGAACAGAGCGTGGCAAATCAAGACTGAAGAACTGGGTAAAACAGCAGTATATCAAGTAAAAACATCTTTAATGAATTAAAATGAATATTTCTCCATTAAACATGCCAGGCAATGAGATATTTACAATCTGACTGCACCTGACTCTGAATTATTAAATATAATACATTAAAACCCTTTTTCATGTCTGTGTTAAATTTATACAACCACTTATAGCTGCAAAACAGACCCACTTCTGCCAGACCACAGACTATACTGAGGTGGATCTTATGTCTAGGGGCATTTTACACCATGATGGCAGAATTATTAGTGTGACAGATTGGGCTAGAGGTAAATCATCCCAATCTTCGATGGTTCTTATTTTATTAATGACTTGCTTCTCTTGTCTGTAAGCCCTCAGGAGTACAAAATATTCAGCTCCTGGTATCTTTCAGCAACAAATATCATTATGTTTATGTCAAAGATTATACACTTTTTTTAACTGAAAGAGTATGTAAGATTTCTTCTTTCTCATGCATTATCACATAGCAAGGTTGACCCAGGAAGCATTTATACATGACTCGGAATCTGATCTGGTAATCTGGGCTGATAACGGCCTGTTTTCTGTACTGCAATGGAGAGCCATACATGAACAGAAGACTATTGCCTCACGCTTAACTCACACAAACCCCATTATAATCTAATTAGAATCTAACAACTCTTTCACAGGGTGGTGCAGTGGCTCGCACTGTTGCATCACAGCAAGAAGGTCCTGGGTCCTTTCTGTGTGGACTTTGCACATTCATCCAGTGTCTGCATGGGTTTCCCCCAGGCACTCTGATATCCTTCCACAGTCCAAAGACATGTCACGTCAGGGGAACTGGAGATGTTAAAATGCCCCCTAGGTGTAACTGTGTTTGTCTGAGTATCTAACCTGTGATGGACTCGCGACCTTACCAGGATGCTCTCCTCCTTTCACCCTGTGAGCATGCCATGATCCTAGATAGAATAAACAGTTTAGAACATGAATTGTCGGATGGAATTTTAAGACATCATATGCCATTAGGGGAAAAAGAGTTGGACATTTCTTGCTGAGTAATTTTTGATGATGAAATATTCAAATTTAAATGAGTGGAGTTTAAAGCATACATTGTGATAATACACAGTGGATTCTTGTTTCATTTTTAGACATTAGAAATCAGTTAGTAATGCTGTGATGAATAATTGTGATGTGGTTTGTATATAATACGGAATATTATTCTTTCCTATTTTTATGATAAAATTTTGTTAAAATAATAACATTCAGCATTATTATTACGGTACATAAAACATACATTCTAAAACTATTATTCAAGTATTATTAATAAACTAGTTTCTTTTTTGGGGGGAGCATGAAATGCACAAGCATAATACAATTTTTAAATGAAGTAAACAGCCACATAAATAAATATTAATATTTGTTGACAAATATTCACAATTAGGGCAAGGCATGAATGCATGCAAAACATAATGTTGATACTGGAAAAGCAAAGTATATTCGGCATCAAAAAAACATTAAAAAAATGTGTCATTGTGCATCTGTGAAGCATTTGAGAGCATATCTGCCTAATGCTCATAAGAAGCTGTTAAACTCCAATTTAAAAAGGGAATGTTCAAAACACCATGCATGTACAGAATTAAAGGAGTTTAGATTAGTTTTATCTATAGAAATCCAGAGGATTAAGCTTAAAGAGATCAAGAGAATCATGAGGTGAGGAAACACCTGAAACAGGTTGCCAGTCCATCACTGGCCAGACACACAGACAAGCACACTCACACACACTCACTCTCATGGGCAATTTAGCATCTCCAATCTGCCTGATGTGCATGTCTTTGGATGGTGGGAGGAAACCGGGGCTCCTGAAGGAAACACATGCAGACATGTGGAGAACATACGAACTCCACACAGAAAGGACCTTGACAAAGCTCATTTAGTGGTAGGAGACCTACAAAATAAGTCTTGGGAATTGGAAATATTTTCACCTAAAATCTCTTTTAGGGGTTAATACAAGGATTTCTGTTTCATGCCCAATTCTGTGAATATGGGTCGAGGCTATTATGGGCATTAGGGAAGAGATTTCATTTACACTACATTTACAACATTTCTCAGACATTCTTATCCAGAGCAACGTACATTGTCTAATGACATGGAAAGTCTCCCTGGAGCTACTTGGGATTAAGGGCCTTGCTCAGGGCCTTAAATGGTTCTAGTGCTGGAAGAATGACAGAGCCAGGCTTGAGCCCACAACCTCTTGGTTTGCAGTAGTGGAGAATCCTACCCCTAGGCTAGAAATACACATCATCCATTATTTTAACTGACTTGTCCTGACTATGGCCATGGGGTCTGCTGGAATCTATCCCAGTGCTCATAGGGCGAAAGGCAGAGAAACACTCTGGACAGGTCACCAGTCTATAGCAGGGAAGGAACACAGACAAACAGACTAACACCTAAGGGGCTATCTAGCATCTTCAGTCAATATGACATGCATGTCCTAGGACTGGGCAGGAAACCGGAGCATGTGGAACCTAAACACGCATGGGAGAACATGCAGACTCCAGTATATAGATTCCTTTCATAAAGGAATATAGGTCGTTTTTAATTAGCCTATAAGTGGAAAATATCTCTGTTGCCTTTCTACATGTTTGCATGATTTGGACAATGTTTCCACTAACAGGGAATTGAATAAATGTGTTGGCAATTTGTAACATTGCATTCAGACATATTATGATGATGCAATGGCAGCCAAGGGCAAATTATTATTGGCTGTTACATACCTATATTTAACTGAATATTAAAATTAATGTGTGGACAATGCACTTTTTAATATAATCAAGTACGATCAAAATGGATCAAGTACCTTTCTAGACTAAGTAGATTAAGTAGACTTACTTTTTTTCCTTCAGTTTTGTCATAACTGGTTTAAACTGTGAAAAAAGTGAAAATGCAACAGTGAACAAATTAAAAAACTGGTTTTACAATTAACAGTAATAATAATATACAAATGATAAAATTATTATTATCACTGATAATAACAATAATAATAACAATAACAATACCAATAACAATAACAATAATAACAATAACAACAACAATAATAACAATAACAATAACAACAACAACAACAATAATAATAATAATAATAATGTTGTTATTGATTATTACATGATGTACATGATTATTAAAATATATATTTTTAATGGTATATATATATTTTTTTTCTTTTATGACTTTATGACATTTTTACATGAACTCAGAACTTTTTTTTCAACCTTTCAAATCCTTTGCCTGATGTTTTATCCTTGCCTGCCTGACTAGCCTTTTAAGCTATCTATTTGCTGAAGCTCTTTAAAGACCAACGCTACTTTTGAGTGCCACTTAAGGTAAAGCTAAGCTGAGAGGAAGGGATAGTTAATGGATGAAAATTGTAAAGCTCATTTCTTTGAGCAGATTCTATTCACCCCTGCAGCGTCTCAGTGGTGGTCATATTCCAGGGAGCCTATTAGTGGACTGATCTGATCCTGGCAAGCAGGTGATACACACACTTCTTTCACAAAGGTGGTATGATGTATCTCAAGGGGGGCTAGACTGCTGCTGAGGCACTATGTGCTCTCTTCCGATCTCTGTACGTGTATGTTTTTTGAGTATTGGGAAGATTTCAGTTTGCACAGCTCCACAAGCTGCTTAATCACAAAGTACACATGCTTACCCAATCTTTCCACATCCCCACTAGCACTCCCAGAAAAATCTTCATAGGCCTAGTCATATTTTGTGCAGAGACTCTCAGAGGGGCAGATGCCCAAAGGTAAAAAGCCTGGGCCAATATTTTATTATTTTAAAACATAACATAGAACATAACCTTGTTTTTTAATCCTACCATATTACATAACTGTCTATCAAATACGCTATCATTTAAATACTATTGTCTCCCTTGTAATTTCAATAACATTACTATAGAAGAAACTGCTTCTATATTTATAGCTATAATTGCAATTATTTATTTAGCTGGAAAAAAAAAACACATTCATGGACAAAAAACAAGTTACATCTCCAACTAGAAGGCAAAGCAGATCAAAAGAATAATTAATAACAAAGTCAATGTTAGGGTAACTTGTATGACATATATAAACAACATAGATTAAGGAAAAGAGGATTCCATTCTTAGCATAAACACAAGGGAAATTAAAAAATGAATCAGTTTTTAGATGGAATTTTGGCTTTGATAATAAACAGACAACAGTAAAGCAGACAAGTTTCACATATTCAGATCTTACCATCTAACTGTTTTATAATCACACTACTGTGAATGCTGCTGAAGATCTCAGAAAACATGACCTATTATGTGGCATGTGTGGGGTACTGCTTCATAAATTTGTGCTTCTCTTTTTCTTTATGCAAAACATGAACCCTTGCAGGCACTTTGTAAACCAAAGGCAGTCCCAAGGCTTCATGGAGAATACTGACAGAATCTTGGTTTAGCCTACTCCTAAAACTTTACATACATTATGACTACAATGAGGGGCAGCGGTGGCCTAGTGGTTCGGGCGTCGGCCACATGATCGGAGGATCAGGGGTTCGAACCCCTTCCCAGGTTGCCCTGAGGTACCCTTGAGCAAGGTGCCGTCCCCGTCCCGCTCCTCCCTGCGATGGGCTGGCGACCTGTCCAGGGTGCGTCCCCCGTCCTCGCCCTGTGTGCGCTGGGTTGGACACCAGCACTCCCCTGCGACCCCGTTTGGGACAAGCGAAAACTTCCGTTGGAAGTCCCAAACGGAAAGAAGAAGAAAATGGATGGATGGATGACTACAATGAAGGAATACAAGACATTGGGGCAGCGATGGCCTGGTGGCTTATTACTAAAATAGCTCTCCTTCACCTTAGAAACATTGCTAAAGTTAGAAGTGCACTCACACTACATGATGCAGGACTACACGCATTTATCACCTCAAGACTAGTTTACTAATGCCCTGTTGTCAGGATGTTCCAGTAAAATCCTTCATAAGCTCCAGTTAGTCCAGAACGCAGCAGCTAGATTCCTCACTAGATCCAGAAAATCTGATGACAATTTGATCACATTAGTCTGATATTATCTAGACTTCCTGTGAAATTCTGCACTGACTAAAACCTGCTAACCTACAAAGCCCTAAACGGCCTCATCCCTGAGTATCTCTCCGAGCTAATTTCTAGTTATGAACCTTCATGCTCACTTAGATCACTAGAAAGCGCTGGCTTTCTAACAGTTCCCAGAATTTAGAAAACAACAACAGGGCGAAGAGCCTTTTCATTCAAAGCCCCCCTTCTCTGGAACAGTCTTCCAGCTACTGTCTGGGACTCGACACACTCTCAGTCTTTAAGTCCAGACTAAAGACTTACTTGTAATTAATTTTCCTGTTAATTTAAAGGTGTAGATCCGGGGGTTCACGGATACAGAGAAGTACAGTAAACTGGGATGTTGGTTCTACCAGCCCACCATTCTCACGCGATCACTCAGGATTGTTGACGGTGCTGTGGGTGGATCTCTGGCCTCAGGGTGCTCTCCTGTTTGTAAAACCTTCAGTTCTATCCTTTCTAGTCAGGCTGTAATAGCGAGTTTGCCGGAGTCACAATACTGTTAATACTATAAATTAATGGTTTGTACAATGTGAGTCCAAAATAGATCTAATTCCTTTCTCTCTGTATGTTTCTTTCTTTGTTTCCGGTGTAAACCAGAGGAGGATGGGTTCCCCTTTAGGGTCTTGGTTCCTCCCAAGGGTTAATTCCTCCTGTTTTGGGGAGTTTTTCCTCGCCTCGGTCTCCCTTGGCTTATGCAATTGAGGCTCAGATCCAGTTTCTGTAAAGCTGCTTTGTGACAACAGCAGTTATAAAATGCACTACAAAAATAAATTTGTCTTGATTTGACTTGATGGTTCCAGACGATCCAGGTCCCAAGATCAGAAGGTCCGAATCCCAGACAAGCTGGTTGACCCGAGGTACCCCTGAGCAAGGTAACATCCCCATCACTGCTCCCTGGGTGTTTTAAAAGTAGCAGCCCCCTGCTTCATGATGTGTATGGGATAAATGCAGAGCTTGCATTTCGTTGAGTTTCACTGTGTGCTGCGCTACACAAAGTTTGGTAGGTTTAATCTTTACCTGGTAAAAAAATGCAAGTACCTTCACATTCAAAACTGATCTGGTCCCCCATTGAATATATATATATATAATTTTATTATTATTATTATTATTATTATTATTTTTGTTGTTGTTGTTATTATTGTTATTATTATTATATATTTCTATATCTGGTGGAAAAAAATATTGGAACACAATATTCATTCTTATCATTGTCCAAATTGTCTTACTTAATCATGCAACTGTGTAATTTCTAGAGCTGACATGTCATGACTGCATATATGAACCATATGATATATATACCCATTGGCTGAAGCATGTAGAACATTTTTGCTCTCACTGGAGATGAAACCTAGAAACTGCTTTTAGCCTGCAGAAATCTCAGATTTTTTATGTTGAAGTTCTAATGAACCCTAGGGTTATCAAAACATTAAAATAATTTTGTTATTTTTGTTAATTTTCTCACTCACTCATTTTCTTAGCAGCTTATCCTGATTAGGGTTGCAATTCTAACCCATCATCCTGAGGACTAACCTATCTCAGCTTAGACAGGACGAAAGGCAGCGAACACCCTGGACAGCACACAGATACATCGCATCTATTCTACTCAACATTATTTCGAAAGACTTGGGGGTCATCAAGGTGTTTTTGGCAGGAATTAAATGATCCATTTGCAACTCTTGAATGTTCTTCTGGACTAGGCAAGCTGATGTTGGATAAATGATTTCCTTCAGTTAATGAAATGACTGATTAAAAATGGACACCGGGGGTGAGGGAGGCCATCAAGCTGAAGAAGGAGTCCTACCGGGCCTTTCTGGCCAGTGGGGCTCCAGAGGCAGCTGATAGGTACCGGCAGGCCAAGCGAAATGCAGCTTTGGTGGTTGCTGAGGCAAAAACTCGGGCGTGGGAGGAGTTTGGTGAGGCCATGGAGAAAGACTTCCAGACGGCTTCGAGGAGATTCTGGTCCACCATCTGGCGTCTCAGGAGAGGAAAGCAGTGCACGGTCAACACAGTGTATAGTGGGGATGGTGTGCTGCTGACCTCGACTCGGGATGTTGTGGGTCGGTGGGGGGAATACTTCGAAGATCTCCTTAATTCCACCAACATGCCTTCTGATGAGGAAGCAGAGCCTGGGGAAATAGAGGTGGACTCTTCCATCTCTGGGGCCAAGGTTGCCGAGGTGGTCAAAAGGCTCCTCGGTGGCAGGGCTCCGGGGGTGGATGAAATCCGCCCAGAGTTCCTCAAGGCTCTGGATGTTGTAGGACTGTCATGGTTGACACGCCTCTGCAACATCGCATGGACATCGGGGACGGTGCCTCTGGATTGGCATTCGACTGTGTCCCTCTGGGAGTCCTTTGGGGGGTACTCCGAGAGTATGGGGTATCGGATTCCCTATTAAGGGCTGTCCGGTCCCTGTACAATTGGTGTCAGAGCTTGGTCCGCATTGCCGGCAGTAAGTCGAACCTGTTTCCGGTGAGAGTTGGACTCTGCCAGGGCTGCCCTTTGTCACCGATCCTGTTCATAATTTTTATGGACAGGATTTCTAGGTGCAGCCAGGGCGTTGAGGGGGTCCGGTTTGGTGGGCTCACGATTGGGTCTCTGCTTTTTGCAGATGACGTTGTCCTGTTGGCCTCATCAGGCCGTGACCTTCAGCTCTCACTGGATCGGTTCGCAGCCGAGTGTGTAGCGGCTGGGATGAGAATCAGCACCTCCAAATCTGAGGCCATGCCCTCTTAGGGTTGGGAGTGAGATCCTGCCCCAAGTGGAGGAGTTTAAGTATCTCGGGATCTTGTTCACGAGTGAGGGTAGAATGGAGCGGGAGATCGACAGGCGGATCAGGGCAGCGTCCGCAGTGATGCGTGCTCTGCGTCGGTCCTTCATGGTGAAGAAGGAGCTGAGCCAAAAGGCAAAGCTCTCAATTTACCGGTCGATCTACGTTCCCACCCTCACCTATGGTCACGAGCTGTGGGTAGTGACTGAAAGAACGAGATCGCGAATACAAGCGGCCAAAATGAGTTTCCTCCGCAGGGTGTCTGGGCTCTCCCTTAGAGATAAGGTGAGAAGCTCAGTCATCCAGGAGGGGCTCAGAGTAGAGCCGCTGCTTCTCCACATCGAGAGGAGCCAGATGAGGTGGCTCGGGCATCTGATTAGGATGTCCCCTGGACACCTCCCTGGTGAGGTGTTCCGGGCACGCCCCACCGGAAAGAGACCCCGGGGAAGACCCAGGACACGCTGGAGAGACTATGTCTCTCGGCTGGCCTGGGAACGCCTCGGGATCCGCCTGGAGGAGCTGAAAGAAGTGGCCGGGGAGAGGGAAGTCTGGGCATCCCTGCTGAAGCTGCTGCCCCCGCGACCCGACCTCGGATAAGCAGAGGAGAATGAATGAATGAATGAATGACTGATTAAAAATGGGATTTTTTTGTTTGTTATTTTGTTTGTTCAGATTCTTTTTTTTAAATTGAGTTTTGTTAAAAGACTTGATGCTGTTGATAAAATTTCAGAACCCTGGAGCAGCCAAAACATTTATATAACAGATATTCAACTAAATTCTAAATTGAGTCAATACATGTAGGTTTTAGGTGCTTGAGATTTTTACACAAAGCCTTTTCATTATCTCTGTCATGGTTGTTAAAAAAGTTAAAAGTTAAAAGTTCTATTTATTTAATGCAGAATTTCTTAAATCCAAGAACATTCACTTTGACTGTATTTACTAAAATCAGATGTTCCACTCCATTCCACCTTGATGTGAAACACATAGATGAAACATTTCAAGCTTTCACCAACTTTTCCATGCTCATGCTGTGAAGTTGCCTCAGTGAAACATAGTCCAGTTGAAGGAACCTACCTGATGCAAGGCTTTATATTGAATGTTGGCTGACAAATTTGTTAGTTCCATTGAAGTTGTTTTTGCTTTGTCTGTCTAGAATCTTTACGTTATTGAAAGTTGCCCGGTACACAAGAATCAATACTATTGACTCTATAATATCTGACCTGACTCTGACTCTGATTGTTGTTAGGAAAAAAGCTATGAATAAAATGCTGATGTGAGTCTGAACCTGAGTTAAAATCCATTTGTCACCAGCACAGGCCCTGGGTTTTTATACTCTTTGGCAAGTCCCTGCCTATCATATACAGCAAAACGGTAACATACAAAGTAAAATTGGTATGCAATTAAAATGTGCGATTGCAAACTCTTAACCTTAATAATAAAGGTTTATAATATTGTATATGAGATCAAAATATAAAAATATTAAAAACAAAAATATATGGACTCATATGTTTTTACCCGTGTTGATAATTACAACACTGAATGTCTTCTGTGATTATTTATCAATTTTCCCTGCATCAGTTATTATATTATACAGTTCCCAGGAAAAGTGATTGTATGATTTAATTGTTCATTTTTTTCAGCATCAGTATACACCTTCTCCATTAAACTCCATTATCACTCACTAATGTGTCATTGTAAAAGTTATAATAAATAACAATATTGTTCTGTTATATTATGTTGTGCCAATTTTTTTTTTTTTTACCTGCTGCAGGCACTACACTTTGTCTTTTGTCACTTTATAATTTCATGCATTTGGATGATTTGATGTTTGAAATACATGTGGAGTCAGTAATGAAATAGTACTTAAATGTGTTGTAATATTGCTTATTAAACTATTTTCACAGCATGCATAGAGCTGTATTCACATTTGTGAGCAAAGGGGTCTTATTAGATCAAGAAGAAATAAGAACAGACAGCAAATGTGAAATGAAGGAGATATTCTGTGCACCTGCTCAAATTTTTAGCAGAGTAAATCCCACTGTGGCATTTTGATGCATAATAAGGGCTGCTTAGGAAAATGCTGCTGTCAGCATATTTCCCAGTCCCAGAACTCATAGTGTTCGCTCTGTAAAGGCGGTGTTATTTAATTATCAAATCTGTCTACTGCTGACGTTTATTACATTTTTAATCAAAAGTTGAAAAATTATGACCTACCACCTACCTCTACTTTACTCTCTTCTCATC
Source organism: Hepsetus odoe (assembly GCA_017165825.1). Lineage (NCBI taxonomy): Eukaryota > Metazoa > Chordata > Actinopteri > Characiformes > Hepsetidae > Hepsetus > Hepsetus odoe. The sequence goes on along the minus strand of CM029390.1, from coordinate 13,124,990 downwards.
ACATCATTTACATACAGTTACACTGGAGTTAATTTTACTGATCCTGAAAGATGAAATATTTATAAATCTACAGATTTAATACACCAGCTATTAGACATGGAATAATTCAATCATTAAAAATGTAAAAGCTAAACATATTAATATATCTGTTATTTCTTGCCTTCCCAAAGCTTCTGATTTTCCTAAAAAGCAATTGTTTCATTTAAAAACTATTAATATCAGAGATTCTGAAGTGCATTCAATTATACTGAATACTGCAGTTTATGTACTTTGTTGTTCTTAACCACTTTCCATTTTCCTATATGCCTTGATTTTCAAAGTACATAAATATAAATATATTTAACCAGAGTAATTCTGTAACATTTCAGCTATTTCATGTTCATGGTTTTAGAGTGTAAACAGCATTTGAAAATACTGGAAAATATTAAATACATTTTTTAAACTATCCAGCAAAATAATACTTTTCAAATGTGTGGAATTACAGAAGGTTGGGGATAAAAAATTTGGAAAAGAAAAACCAAAAAAAAAACAACAAAAAAAAACAACAAAACAATTGAAATCAAATGTGAAAAAAATACATTTGACATTAGGAAACTAAATAAACAATTCAAAATGACAGAAAAAAGCCATGGAGCACCAAAAATTAAGGTAAAATAACATTTGTATTGAGAATTTGTTGAGTACTTTTTAAAAGCTGTATTTATTATATAATAACCTCTTGTTGAAAGTAATTCAGAATTTTAAATGAAAATATTTTTTTTAATCTACTTTCAAACAAAAACGTGCTATTGACTATTAAAGTTTAGAATTTAGAAACATTGTAAAAAAAATTTCTAATAATTTCAGTGAACTTCAGGAAAATATTATTACACCACTCTATTGTTATCTCTCTTCCTCTTTCATTATAATTCAGTTCACCTGTAAAAGCCATGAATCTTTCTAAGCTGGATGGCCATTGGTCTCTGTTAAAGATACAGAACTTGGAACAGCTTGTTGCTAGCTGGCTAGATTAGAAGAAGTCCTGAAACCAAAAGGTCTGCTTGCAGCAGGCTGAGGAATTATTGATTCCTTCATTGATTTTCAAGCAGAGGAAGGAGGATGGATGGGAAATAAATAATTCCAGTTGTCTACTTGAAACAACCCCATACGTGAGTTTCACTAAGACAGAGGAGGAATGGCTCTTATACGGCACCTAAACCATGCCTGCAGACCTACGCTGCTCTCTTTAAGCCTGTGACTGGATAATATTAGGTAATCTGTTTTATGCCTCTGGAGCAAGTTTCACTTTCACCTAACATGGTTGTATTTAGCATAATGGCATTCATTGATTGGTTTGAAAAGATATGGGAGTGGAGGATATGTGAGGTAATGGCTCAACACTGTTCACCCGAATGTGTGCTCACTTTTCACATGTGAAGTCTGCTAAATGTGACCATTTTTAATAAGCAAGGACACGTGCTGTCTTGATGCTCTTGGGCCCAGATTGAACACTCACTGAACTTCCCCAAAGCTCATTTTCTGCATGTACGTGCAAACAATAGCCAGAGTAACTTCGTCATTACAGTTTCCATTTAGAGTCTCATTTAAATACGTGCCAGAGCCCAGAGTCTCAAAACACTTAGGGCACTCTTACCTACTAGAACCATCATCACATCTCCCCAGCAACTTTAGAAACATTTCAGGAGCAGTTTTGTCACATTATTGGTCTTATCTGTAAATGTGATTGCAGTAAACAATTTAAGGCCACCTCAGGGCTGTTCTGGCTGAATAAAACCAAGAAGTGTGTGTAATCAATAATGCCATGAAGAGAGAACTCCCTTTTGTACCATCTGTAAAGGTTGATAAATAGCAGCAGTTGATAAATGCTTTGCTTAACAGCAGTAAAAAGAACAAAGGAAGAATTCAGATAGGTAACAAACCCCTTGAAAGCAGAGGTCATTAAAATAACTTGTTATAATCAATCAATCAATCCATCCATTATTTGAGCGCTTTATCTTGTCCAGGGTGGCGGGGGCTGTTGGAGCCTATCCCAGGGCTCACAGGGTGAAAGTTGGAGAAATACCCTTGACAGGTCACCAGTCCATTGCAGGGCACACATACGAACACACACACACACACACACACACACACACACACACACACACACACACACACACACACACACACACACACACACACACACTCAGTAACAAATGGGGTAATTTACCATCTCCACTCCACCTGACCTGCATGTCTTTGGACTGTGGGAGGAAACCAGAGGCTGCCCTGGCTGGGAATTGAACCCAAGACCTTCTTATAGTGAGGCAAGTACACTTACCACATGTCTCATATTGTAATTAATTTCCATAATACATTCATTTATTCCTTCATTTTCATAGCTGCTTGTCCCTGATTAGGGTCAAAGGAGGTGCTGGAGCCTATCCTAGCTCTCACAGGGCGAAAGGAAACACCCTGTACAGGTCACCAACATATTTAACAATAATATTTCAATCCACATCAGTTACACTTGTCTGACAAATTTTGAATTTTTCTCATTTATGCAAAAATATACAATAACACATCATACATTAACATACATTACACACAAAACATGTATAGTGGTCTTTAAAACCACAAAGCACACATTCATAATTTAAACAAGAACAAATTCAGACACAACAAAACATTAAACATGCAAGCTCCTTATTCCATTTACCAGCCAACTGTTCCCAGTCTGATTTCACAATAGCTGGCAGAGAAAACTGGAAATGTCAGGAATTCAAGTCAAGTCAAGTAGGATTTTATTGTCATTTCAGCCATATACACGGTACATAGTGAAACGAAATAATGTTCCTCCAGGACCCTGGTGCTACACATATGACAACAAGCAGCGTTATCAGTACAGTAAAATGCTAAAATTGCTAAAATTGTAAAATTGCATGGATATATGCTGGTGGCAACAACTTGCATATATCTACACTTACTTTCTATAAGAGCATGTTCACAGAACACTCTCCATTGTGGGATGAACTACATTTTGCCTTTAAAAATTAAAGCGTACTTTCATTAGCTTCGTTTAATTAGGAAGTGCGACCCACATTAGCATTTTAATGGCCCCCCTTCATTTCTCAATGGAAACAAAGGAACTTAAAGTAGCTCATCCAACCTAGCCAAGAATCGAAGGTATTTCACATTCAGCAGCCGTTTAAGGAAATGTGTTATGCCCAGATAATTAAGATCAACTCTTTAATGATTTGCTCTTAACACTCCATCAGCCAGAGTTTGCTCATTTTCTTTTAGGTTTGCAAGAACTTTTCAAAAGCAGTTTTCATAAAGATGTAGAACAATGCTTTTCACAGGAAAATGCTTTCCACAGCAAAAAGTCTATGTGCAAAGGAAAGTTAATGTTATCACACTTAAGGCCAGAAGCAAAGATGGGAAGAAGCAAAGTAAAAATACTTTGTCACTGTAATGAAGTACAATTTTTAGATATTTTTACATATTGTGATAACTTTTACGTAAAAAAAGACAAACAACTTAACAAAACAGAAGCAACTCAAAGCATACTTGACAACAGCGTTTATTAAATGTGATGTCCATGATGGGAGGACTAGTAGCGACATGGGGCTAGTGGTTAGGGAGTTGCCCCTGCATTGGACGATTGTGGGTTCAATTCCCTCATTGGTAGGTTGACCTGAGGTACCCTTGAGCAAGGTACCAGCCCTGTCACTGATCCCCGGGCGCTTTCAATAGCTTCCCCCTGCTGCACGGTGTTTGAGTGCATGGGTTAAATGCAGAGGTTACATTTTGTTGTGGTTCACCATGTGCTGTGCTCTGACCTCATAATGACAAGGGTTGTCACTTTCACATGCATGAAAGTGATACAACTGATGATTCACTATTTTCAGTAGATTTTTAAAATTGTATTTAAAGTTAGAATGATTTATTAATGTTAGAATTATGAGAAACTTGTAGAAATGTCTTGAAGAGTGATTTTTATATAAATCCACTTAAGTAACAAAGATGTATACTACTGCGGTTGAGATGTGAGTACAAGCGCTGTCTTGATTCTACCACAATATGTGCTTAAAATACATGCAATGCTCAATTTAACATTTAATTTACTAAAAAACAGCAGCTTAACTGCTGTCCACTAACAATGTTTATAAAGGTAAAAGAATAGAGTTGCAAAAACAGAGAATTAAACATGAGCGATGAAGAGCAGTTTTAATAAATTCAGTTTTATCAAAGCATTATTATTGTGGATTTTTCCTCCAGCTCAGGACATAGCTTGTCAATCTGGTCCAAATAGTATAAACTGTGTAATTCTGATGATAAACATTCTTTCATAACGTTTTTATGGTTCATGACATTTTCTTACAGCTGTTTCAGATACAGTTGTTAAAAGAAATAACTCAGCAACATATCTTTTGGGACGCTAACACAAATTTACACCTGCTTTTAAAAGAGAAAAATGTGAAAGGAAGCCACAAGGTGCTTGAAATTGGAGCTCAAAGGAAGTGAATATATAATCAGCTTTGTGTTTAAAATCTGCACCTTGTTTTTGATCCTTAACAGTTTGAGTGGCAATCCCTCAAAGGCATGTACATGGCGGGGAAAGTGCATTTTGCATTTTATGTCATTGTGATTCAGATGATTAAGATCTTATGTTGATTGGCTAATCAGTGTAACAATATGAAGTCCACTGAAGAATGAGGGTAAATTCGTATTTTAGTGTGCTTTTTTAGTTCAGCTTTAGAAAAATTTCCCAGGAGCACTGGGCTGTTGTGTTACTTGAGAGCACAGTAGATTCAATGGCAGAAATAGCCTTTTTGCATTGACCTTATTGTGCTGAAAAGCCAATAGTCTTGCCCCTGACCTTTATTTCTGAGAACCAAAAATGACATCCTCAAAGTTATGGTAATTAAATAGAAACATGCTAATAATTGGATAGCCTTAAATTTAGTTTCATTGTTTTTAGCAAACTGGATCTGAGATTTTATATACTGAGATATATTGACTCTAAAATGATAGCTTATATTATAGTTTCAAATGAAAATTCAAGCAGGTTTGTTTAGTTTCTTGCCCAGCTTAGTGTGGAGGCACCATTTAAAGAGACTTTAACTAATGATCTGGTATTCTTTCTAGGAAAAGCATGGAATCTGGAGGCTGAAACATCAGAATAATCCCATTTAAAACATTAGCTGTGTCATATGTGGCACATTGCTGAGTGTAATAGTGAGCAATAAGAAATGCCTTGTTACAGTGAAAAACCTTAAAGTATGAGGTAATGTGTTTTTAGAGGATCAGAACAAAAAGAGATCAAGCTGGGATGCAATCAAATAGTCTTTTTTGCTTGGGAAAGTTTCTAACTAAGTGAAATGACCCAGAAATATATAAGGGGCAGTTGTGGTATTTGAATGAGTTAAAAAATCTTCTGTTACATAGCATTGTAGATTTGTAGGTATATATCTTATTTCTTGTGCCCTTTTTTAAAATGTCTTCCTCTTCTTGGTGATCTATTTTGTTATTTAAAGTGATAACATTTCTTTTTACTTATTTCAGGTGTATGGCTCCTTAAATGTTCTTTAATGTGTGGTCAAGGTAATTACACAGTTTGCTATGACAGATCCGAGTCAAATACATCCACAGTTGCATTCTTCTGTACCCTTGTGAAAGTGGAGTCAGATTCTCTTAGCGCTGAGGTCAATCAGTTCTCCATATCTTTTCCTAACTTCATGATGGTTTTCATCCAGGTCAAGAAAAAGTGGTTAGAAAAGGACTTAGGAAGACTTCTTTTTGAGACAATTCAACCACAGACCCGGACCAGAGGAATCGAACCTCATCTGTAAAACATGTTACATGGTCATGTACAGCAACCAGTGGAACTGCATTGCTTTTCTTTATTAATGATAAGACTGTCAATAAAAGCAGAATCAATTGAAGACGAAGCAGCTCACCACCAACCAGCTGCCTCAAAACTAGGTTTCTTGGTGGATGTTTGCGCAATGACCCTGAGCCTACTCCTAAAGCAAAGTTTTTCAGACCCGAACATTTTTAAGACTTTCACCCAACCTACCTGAGTATGTGCTTCACATTCTGAGGACCAAACAGATGAGGCTATTTACACCTTGAGGTATAGCTGATTTGTATAAATGTTCTGTAGCAGTTAAAGGCTTTTCATAGAATTGCATGACAACGGAAAAGAATGCTCTTTGATAATCATTCAAGTGCTATATTTAGGATAAAATGTGCAAAAAAGCAGGAAGTAAATATTATATTAAATCTTCTGCAGGCCTTCTTGCTGCCATTTTTCCAGCTGAATGGAAAATGACATCAGAATATATTAATTATATAAAACATATAACATTTATGATGAAACTACCATTACTCATAGTTTGTTGTTTCAAAGAACTTTCATTTTTAATAATGAATAATTACTTTGAAGCAAAAACAGTCATTAGGAACACATCGGAAAGTTGGTTGTCTAAAACTTTGGAGGAAACATCAGAGTTAAGGCAAACTGCCAGAGTCCACTAGCCAGCTGGTCGCCCAGTTTCTTTTACAATCAGAACACCTGTACTCTTGTCTGTAATCAACGCAGCTCAGCTGAAGAAACGACATGACCTCTTCGACTGTTTAATCAAGGCTCACTTTGCATTTTTCCAATTAGATGCAATTGCACGCTTAAGACAGCTCAGTTCCTTGGTGATTAAGAAAGCCTGATTGAGTGAAATTAAGCATGATAACATGTTATGAGAAAAACACAGATCATGAACTGACCAAATGCAGCAGAGTTTATGGAATAATTAAGTCTTGGTTATTCACACAAACAAGAACAATGCAGATTTACAGCTGTACTCATAAAAAGGTAATATTATGTTTTTATTGTATTTTATTTTTAATGTTTTTAATTTTACAGTTTTACAGTTTAATACACTTCACAATTTGACACTGTTCATAAATCCTTTCCCACTAATGCTTTCTTCAAGGGCGTAATTCTACTCCAACTTAGAACGGTTTTTGAATCCTTACATGGCCTGCATGTGTATATTGGGACATAATGGTATGCTCTGCGTTACACACTACCCCTGAGAGTTTAAACACTGATATTTTGAGGGGAAACATTCTTTCAGCTTATGTTTGAGACTTCTGTCTCTGTCTAACCACTTTATCTGCTGGTGCTATTAAAGAATGTCCCTCAACAACACATCTTTAGAGACCCTAATGCAAATTTATACCTGCTTTTAAAAGTCAGGATAAATTTTGACAAAAAAGAAAAAAACATGGCTGCCTGCCACAAGCTGCTAATACTTGGATCTGAATACTTAAACAGCTGCATGTATAATATCTCCACCTATTATTGTGTGATCTTCCCAAGATTTGTGCAGCCCCCTTAAATTCATATGCATAAAGTAAGCAAATGCATTTTGCATTTCATAAGACCTGCTCCAGTGTTAGTTTTAAACAGTATGCAGGCAGAATTTATCCAATTTGCCCCCGAAAGTGACATAAAAGGCTTATTACAATGGACCCTAAGTATTTCGTTTTGCATTGTTTTTGCACAACTAGCCCAACCTTATGGTAAGCATAAAAATATATATTAAATCACCATTGTGATTGCTTGAGGTCAGTAAACATCAATAAGCCTTTAATAATTTTCACCCAGCAGGGTGTACAGTATGGTGACCTTTCAGACAAAGAACCTGAGCTTGCTTAAAATGACTGGGACTGCAGAAAGGTTGCCAGTGCTTGGTTGGTAATTGCTTTGCTCTATCCTAAAGCACCTCTAGTGTTTAGTTTTTTTTTTTTTTCCATATCAACCAGAGCCCTGAATGCGGGTCCATTATCTAATTTCTTGTCCCAGAGTTCCAGAAGCTGAGAACGAAGAATGAATAAACAACCCAGACGTTTAAGTGGCACTGGAAAACATGCCGGTGTTGACCTTAATTCCTAAATTCCTTATTTCCTTAATGGCCTTTTTGAGTAACCAGGAACACTGGGAATATTCTTATTTACAGCGCGGATGGGTTAACTTTGAATAATTTTTTTTCTGATCCAGTTGTAAATTTACTGCCATAATTTAACCATTACTTGCATTATGGCAACACAGTGGAGAATTTACAAGGAACTGTAGTAATTGTGCCACATTTCTGCATAATTCAATAAGGTTGAAAGTCATTTGGTTTGATGTGAAATGAGCAATTGTAAAAAAATGTACTCTTGCTTCTTTACAGCAATGATAATAGGATCTTGGAGCTATTTCGCAAAGCATGTAATGAAGAATAAAACTATCAGGAGATGGGAAAGCAATAGGAAAGGATGCTGTCCATACTGTCCATACTGGTTAAATAACTTGCAAAACAAAGACAAAGACAAAATATTATAATTGTTTATGAACTTTTAAAATCACATTTGTGTGATGATTGGTGGACTTTATATGAGACAGTATTTTAAAGTTCATAAATTCAACATCATTACACACCTATAAAAACTCCTTAAAGTGTTGGTTGACTTAAAAAAGATTTTATTTGATTCAGCTTTAAAGACAGACAATAAGCATGAAAAGTCTTTCTACAGATGCTACAAATGTATAGAGATGAAAAGTATGGAGTGCTTTAAATGAGGAACAATACAAAGCAACTATTCTGAAATAAACCTTTAGATACATATAAAGGCACAGAGAAAAAAACAGCCTAGATCATTCTAAAGGAGAAACGAAGATTGGAAAATAATCATGTAAAAATGAAGCTTGACTGTTTGGATTTGAGACCACAAAAACAGAGAGAGAGAGTGTGTGAGAGAAAGAAAGAGAGAGAGGCGGAGAGAGAGAGAGAAATAAAATGTCGGATATGGATCATTTAATTGTCTTTATGACAATGTGACTTATGACTAAGTCGAGATGTGTGGCTATAAATCAAAACTAATTTTAACACTTATCCCACTGCAATGCTTTCAGTCTGAAAAATGTGGGTTGTGAATGAGTTGTCAGCTTGAGATTGAAAGTCCATGGCATTTCTGGTCTCCGGTATGGTGTACCTTTGTCGGTATGCTGTATTAGTTACATCTCCAGACCTAAAGGTCACAGCTAATGGCTAGCTGTGGTTTTCCTGGCAGGTCAGCATGGTGGAAAGCCCTTAACAAAACCAGCATAGCACAAACCCCATAATGGACCTGTCAAGACTTCACACTGGGCTGGAGAACATGGGGAGTTTTTCTAGATGCTGCAGTTAACGCAATTAGAAAGTCACTGATATACAGCATATGCCTACGCATATGCTTTACATCAATATTACATTGTGTGCACAATCATTAGGCGAGTATATTGATGATATCATCATTTTTATGCATATATTCCAACTCCAAGCTGTATAAACTTGAATGCTATTTGGATTTATGCAGATCAAATGATGTGTATTTGTGTAATGAGGAAGGGTGTGGCCTAAGGAGATCATCATCCTAAATCTTATTATCTTGTGTGAATAATGATTAAGCAGCTTCTTGTCCTCAGGCAGAACTCTTGAAATTGCTAAGATATTGGCGCACGATCACATAACCATCAAACAGTTTGTTGCAAATAGTAAGGAGGGTCGCAAGAAACGTGTTGAGGAAAAAAGATGCAAATTAACTGCAAAAGATTTGAGAAGATTCAAATGTGAAGCTACCAGGAACCCATGATCCTCCAGTGCTGTCATGTTCAAGAACTGAACCTATGGAGTCCCAAGGCGTTCAGGTGTGGCTGGATCAGTAATGGGCACAGAGCTCCACTTCGACTCAGACATCAGCAAGGTGGAGGTGGGGTACTGGTATGGGCTGGTATTATTAAAGATGAGCTAGTTGGACCTTTTCAGATTGAAGATGGACTTAACATCTCCCAGACTAATTGCCAGTTTTTAGAAGACACTTTCTTCAATCAGTTGTGCAGGAACAAGAAGACCATGCATCTTTCTGCATCTTTCAAGAAGACCATGTTTTTCTGCAGGACAATGCTCCATTGCTTGCATGGAAGTTCTCCACTGTGTGGTTCACCAGTAAATCCCTTAAAGAATAATGACATGGGCCCCTTCCTCATCTGATCTTAACCCTATTGAGAACTTGGACCTTCTTAAACAGGAGATTTACGGGGAAGGAAAACAGTCCACCTCTATGAACAGTGTGTGGGAGGCTGTGGTTGCTGCTGCACAAAAAGTTGATCATCAACAGATCAAGAAACAGACAGACTCCATGAAGGGAAGGATTATGATTGATATTGAAAAGAAGGGTGGTTAATATTTTTATCAGAATGTTTATTTTAACATTTTGAGTTATTTTTTATTTTTCAACAGATAAAAAGTTTTTCATTTATTTGCATAATAATTGTGCAGAATAATTGTTGCCTTATAATTTTGAGCATGTATGTATTCCTCTGAGAATGTTCACACTCACATTTCTTTTGTAAAACATTCAGGTTTCAGGGTTTTCTTTTTTTTTTACATTTTGGATTGACTGATAGCACTGGATTTGATCCAGATTAAATATCATCCTCAAAATACTAATTTACCTATAGTTGGCTTCTTATTGGGGTATTGACCAGCTCACTCATTTAAAATGGAATTCATGAAACTTTTATGAGCAAGGATCCAATAAGAATTCTCCAAAATGGCATAGATTAAAACGATATTAGATTAACTGTTTGAAGATTTTTGTTTTTTTCTTTGGTTAGCAACAATATGTAAGAGGAAAGGAAATAACATTTATTAATTAATTTAATTTATTAATAAAATTTATTTTGCTCTGAACAAATCAAACTGTGAGAAACTCATGCAAGATAGGTGTCGAAAGCTTTGCTCAGTTAAAATAGATGTACATATTACTTTAAAACCATATAACACAGAGTTGCGTGTAAAAAAAAAAAAATATATATATATATAGATGTGTAATTGGTTTTATTTAATTATTTAATATATTTAATATATAATATATACATATTTATACATATATATATATATATATATACACATACAGTACTGTGCAGTAAAGGTTTTAGGCAGGTGGGAAAAAATGCTGTAAACAAAGATTGCTTTCAGAAATATAAATAATGATTGTTTATTTTTATCAATTTACAAAATGCAACGTGAGCGAACAAAAGAAAAATCTAAATCAAATCAATATTTGGTGTTACTACCTTTTGCCTTCAAACCAGCATCAGTTCTTCTGGCCCCCACAGAGCCCTGATCTCAACATCATCCAGTGTGTCTGG